>JAKWIY010003059.1:53953295-54059778 GCA_027704805.1 Solanum corneliomulleri
AATGATATAATAAAAGAGAGAAATACAAAATAAGTTATGATTATGATAAAAGGGAAACTTACATAAATGTGTTATAATAAAAAAATATTTACCATTTATAGCTATAATATTTTTTTTCACTTGATCACTTTTAATTCATTTATAATACAAGTTTAATATATATTACAAAGAACAATTTATTATTCACATACAATACAAGTTTTAATGATGGATTTTATCACACATTTTAATACACTTATAATATGATGTGACTATTTTTTACCAAACAAACACAATATATTTCAAAAATAATTATAATTCAAATATATTGCATAAATAATTCACTTTTAATAAATATTACAGATTTATCACAATGTTGCTATAAATAATAATAAACAAAAGTATCACTAAAATCAGTAATTATTTTTTAGCATATATTAATTCATGTAATTTTTTCTATTATCTATTCAGAAAAATTGCTTAAAAAATCTCATTCGGCATTTTCAATTTAAAATTGTTAATAAAAAAGACAAAAACATAAAAATTGATATGAAAGAGCTTTGGTTAAGTAGCAATCTAATTACATAGTGGCATACTAAATTAAATGATTCTTATAGCAATATTATTGGTTCAACCAACAAAACTAAATCTCTAGTTATATTCACCATGTTTGAATGAATCGCCAAACTCCATCTAAGAATTTAATAGCAAAAGCTCAGATTTTGTTCAAAATTGAGATATAACATTTCTATATAGAAATTTAAATTAATGATGTGATATAATAATAAATATGAATTCAGTTTTTACATTAGAAGGATTCTTTTTTTCTCTCTTATTTCACAACAATGCTAGAATTCATAAAAACCTAAAAATGGGAATATTATCATATTATAATTAAAAGTAAAACTCTATTTTAGAAATAGTGGACTAAACATCTAAACTAATAATTCAATGGACTCTTGATGTAAGTTACGTTATTTTAGCAAAATTAAAAAGAAATTCCTTCATTTGAGGGTAGAATCATAAAAATAAAAAATAGAAAAATACATATGAAATATCTTACCGTAATCATGTGCCCTCTTTGTATTTTTCATTACTATTGTCTCTCCCCTCAACTTGATCAATTACTTTTTTTAGGAAAAATAATCCACGATGAATGTATTCGTCAATTTCCACTGATTATGTGAACACAAATTA
Organism: Solanum corneliomulleri; assembly: GCA_027704805.1. Taxonomy (NCBI): domain Eukaryota; kingdom Viridiplantae; phylum Streptophyta; class Magnoliopsida; order Solanales; family Solanaceae; genus Solanum; species Solanum corneliomulleri. Next base: position 53,954,472 of record JAKWIY010003059.1, read on the forward strand.
TTAAGTTCTCTCTTCAATGAAAACAAAAAAAGAAATTAATTAAAGAATCAAAAAAAAAAAAACGTAAATCCCCTTGCACTATTTAGAGAAATTTTCTATGTGAAGCATATTTCACAAATGCACATTTCTTTGTTCTCTTCTTCTCTTCTTGAATAAAAAGTCAATACCTAAATTCCCATGATAAGAGTATCAAGAAACATATTACTCGATTAGGGATGAATCATTTATGAAATTGTGAAGTGATTTTAGATACTCAAAGAAAAAAAATCACCAAGAATTTATAAGGAGTGGATGATTGTGATTTATGATCGAAAAAAGATGAAGGTTAAAATTGTTGTGACTATTAGTACGAAATATGTCTTCTTTAACAAATAAAAGTTTATTTAATTTCTAAAATGATACAAATAATATTGAAGTATGTGCATGATGAAAATCGTAAGAAGAAATACAAGTATGATTGATGAATAAGTTGCTATAATTTATTCACTGATTCTTTCTTATGTAGTACCTCGAGTTTGGTTGAATTTCGAACTTGAGATATTTTAAGAAGAAGAAATATAAAAATGTGAAGAAACACTTCAATTTATAGCTAACAAATTGTGTTATGAATGTGTGTTAATTGTGTCTTTTTAGTAAAGCTACAACCCTTCGAAAAAGGCACTGCTCATCAGAAAGTCACAATACTAAGAAAAAGTTACAACTTATCAGAAAAGACACAATGCTTTCGAAAACTCAAAACCTTTTGAAAAAATCACTACCCTTCTGAAAAGTCACAACTCACCGAAAATGTCACAACCTGTCAATTTCAACCCTTCAAAAAAGTTACAATTCATAGCAAAAATTCACAACCATTTAATGAAAAAAACTATCTATATTTAATAAAATATAAGTAAATAAAATAAAAATAAATTAATTGTGTATTTTTTTTTAATTGGGGATATTATAGTAATTCAACATTCATTTTTGCGAGTTCATGCTTTTTAGGTAGTGCTAGTTTCAAGCATGTGTTTTGCACGTGTGTTCCATGTGAATTTTATAGATATGTTAGAATGACTAAAATTTAATGAAAAATAAAATGTAACAATTACAAAATTAGTATAAAGACTTACGGCAATAAAACATTCATAGAAAACTAAATTAAGAAGTCTATAGAGAGAGAAAAAGACAAAAAGAAAAATACAATGTAGACATTATTCTTATAAGACTAATGTATATATAGCTGAAAAATAAGTACAAAATTAGTCTAACTGAGTTCTTCAACTCCTTTCATATCCTATCAAAATTCAAGAGTCTTCGTCATCTACTTTAACAAAAGAATAAAATTAATAGCCTAATAATCTTGGTAGGGTTTTCATGAGATAAAAAGTTGAATTTTATAGATAGAGTAGAAGGAATATCAAAAGATATCTTAAAGTTTAAGTTTAAATATTTGGAAGTTATGAATATGAAAAGATTAGAGTTATGAATGTTGAGAGTAAAAAAGTTGAATAAGTAATTATAAAATAATAATAAATAAGTAAATAATATGAAAAAGAAAATTAAAGGTAGCAAACCATGTAGAAAGAACAACTAAAGTTCTTATCACGTAATTAAGCATTAATGAATTTAAATTTGTGAAGCTAGAGTCATTCTTTAATAATAATCAAGAGGACATTATCAATCTGTGTCTCCATTTTGCATATTTGCACCCTTTAAATTATTAAATTTCGTTATTTATCATAAAGGATAATACTTTATCGACATAAATTATGTATTCATGAGAGGAGTTAAGGAAAAAGTTATGAGAAAAGGAAAAGTATAGCAATTTAGGTAGAGACTTTTTAATTTTTTTTTTTTTAATAATTATTATATACGTATAGATTATATGATAATTATTAATAAATTAGATATTTAATTAGGAATTAATCTTAGGAAGTCTAAAAATCATTAACATTTTAATTAAATAAACAATCAAATATTTAAATATTATGTAACATTTAATTTATAGAAGAAGGTAAGACTGTAATTCAACTTTCAACTTTTTTTGTTCATGCTTTTAGTAATACTAGTAATTATAACAAACTCATCAGCATCAACTCGACGTGTATATTTCATAATCAATAATGTCTTGTAAATATTCATCGATGTGTCGAAACAAAGCCTTCACGTATAATACAATCATCTTCTAATTGATTGAGCTCAAGCACTTTGATGAAAAATCGAATGGCAGGATTCCCAAGTAAATATGCTTGTTTATACCAATCAGTATAAGACTATGACTGTATATTGTGGAGTCTGATTAATATTTGATGTACTATTTATTCTCCATTTATTCTTTGTAATTAAATATACTCTGAATTATTAATATATACCCCACCGCCGTGAAAGTTTACCCACGGGGTGTTACCACGAAATATTGGTTTCTCTCTCTAGATCTCTCATCTCTCTCAAAAGTTCTTGTGTTCTTCATTCATCAAGTGTATGTGTGAATTCGATCCTAACAATGACAAGAACCTAAAATCATACAAGTTGGGGGAAAAAGCTCATTATCATGACTTAGAGGATAGTTGAGTTCTTCCACAATGAGTTGTTGGTTTATTTATCGAAAGCAAGGGTTAGAGTTCTACGTTGCATTGACAATTGCTCCTCCTTCTCGACGTTGATTTGAGAGATGAATAAAATTTGGACTTGAAATTCAAGAATGTCATGATCGTGAAACACACTTGAATCATAATAGAGATTTGTTGTTGCATTTTATTTATTCAAACTTAATTTGTTTCAAAGTAACATCAGAGTACAAACTAAAGGATTCAAAATGCCTTTTGTACATTTTATACTGTCAATGGCAATGCTACGGCAATTAAGGACCAGTACATGAAGCAACCGTTTATTGGTTGAGATTTGAGTGTCAGTGTCATTCCTTTTCCATTCTTTGTTTTTGGTAGTAACTATGATATTGCCATTGTTTATAACTTCAATGATCTGCTGATATTGTGGAGCATGCAAAACTAAAAGCTATCGAGTAAAAGTGATCGTAATGTGCTAGTTCATATAAGACCATCTAAAAGCTATCAATTAAAACTTATCGCAGTGTGCTAGGAAGTTAAGGGTGTACATATATTTGCAATTAGCAGCAACACAGAGCAAAAGCAAAGCATTAAGATCAGAAAAAGTAGATTAACCTTAAGGAATCGACCTCGCCTATTGTCCCCTACAGCAAAGTTAAACACCTGCCGTGTTTAAAAACCACAAACAACATTTAACAAAAGTGAATGATTAAAAGTAAAAAAGAAAAAATCGAGAAAGATAAAAAGGAACAGAAGACGGCATAAACTACAATATATGTTTTCCGTCACAGGTTATTCATATCATCCCCGATAAAACTTTCTACTTGAGCACTACCAAGAAACTATTGAGGATGTGGGACCTTGGGATGGTTGAGTATGGTGACAGAAAACAAAACATGGAACAGGACCAATTTAAGTGTTATCATCCTTACGATCAGAATGGACTCTTTGATTTTCCCCTCCTTCGTTCATGATCACTCTTCTGTTAAATTTATCGTAACTATTATGCAACAAAAACAAAGCGCCAAAAATATATACCTGTATTTTATCCACGCACGGAAAAGAGAAACAGTTAAATGGACAATAACATGTGATTTGAGACAATTATACAGATGATGAGAGTAACTGAAAAAGTTTTGGAAGAAGGATAATGAAACTTCATGACCGCTGCAGAAGAGAAGTCGAGCAGCAACTACAGGACTGTTACAGCGATCGGTGTTTCAGAACAATTAAATTAGGGCTGTCAGCAAATTAAATTTATAATAAATTAATATTTAACTAATATTTTTAATAAATTAATATATAAATAATACTGTATGATTAAAACGGTAAATCAACTTTGGGGTTAGGAGGTTCATGCTTATAATAATATATGATATGATGATGATGATATATGACAGAAAGATATGTATTTGTATTTTAATATCCCATCTCTCTTTTCTTTATACGAACACAACCACAAATTATACATTTCCAAATTGAACAAAAGAAGCAAACAATAGATAAGGTCTCCAACATGGAGATAATAATTGAGAGTAAAAACTTCTGTTGCTATTAAATAGAATCTGCAATTAAAAAAAAATTACATAGATACTATATGGAACTTCAATATGTACAACTTGGAAACCTTTTCAATGCTTGAGGTCTCAGTTTTTACCACATTCAGATACAAAAATGTAGTAACAATGGCAATTGTGCGCGATTCTAAAATGGCAAAAAAATAATGCCGACTTAACTATGGAAATTATGTACAGATATAACTAACTATAAAACTTAAATCGTACAGTGGCATATCAACAGAGCCTTCTTAGGCTCTGCTGCTATCATCAAAAAAAGTTTTTGACTGATTCTGGCAGTTCATGGAGTAGTATAAGCTTCGGACGATTTGAACTGATCACACAGCATGTAACTGATTTAAAAAATTCAGTTTTACTCTATCAGAGTCGCCAACTCCTTTCTTCCCAGAAGAACTAGCAGCCGCTTGTTCCTTCAAAGCTTCCTTCTCCAGTTTCTTCTTTTCAGCATCAGCTGCTTGTTCATTCTCATCGCGTGATTTTTTAAACATCTTCATGAACACCACCAAAATTTGTGTCACTGCATCCAGAAAGTAAGGAAATGAAAACTGACAAAGTTTGTCACATACATTGTCCGGTTAAAGAGTTGGTGAGGAAAAATCTGTTGAAGCAATTGTCACACAGGTTAAAACAAGATCTCAAGGACAAATGCAATTCGAGAAATCTAGCCGATGGCTATATGCACTCAACAAAAGCTACAAAGGCCACAAATGTTGCATCCCATAATCTTCGCATAAAGATAGACAACTAAAAAGATTGTATCACCGACAAACGCTACTGGAATAGCTATATTACCAAGACGGTTTGTTAAACAGCCAAACGACTGTAGTTTTTTCTTTTCCAGATGACTGATAAGTGATAATACAGCAAGAAAAATAACGTATGTATCTCTAACCTTGCTCAAAGGGGCATCGAGCTGGATCTTCGCCAAAATACAGGGATAGGGAGTCTGCACTCCTTCCCTGCAGATTTACAAGATAGAAAAACAATCAACAAACTTGGCGTGGCTTATACATCCAGGAGGCTTTAAAATATGGCATAATGGATGCAAGAAACTCACCACTTCAATATAAAGAGTAGTGAGAGACTTGACTTCAGCCTCAGCAGTATCAAGGAAATTCTTTAACACCTGAGAAGGAATGCACGAGTCACAAACCGCATATTTCAGATGTTTATAACAAAATTATGTGTACACCAAATCACAGACATCGCAATCAAGTTTGACTGCATCACCAGACTCCACTCTAAAACCATGTCCAACACAAACCAAATTGGGAGTTTTCCCAGCGCAAGCCTTTTTCACTTGACCTTGTTAAGAACACAAATGTCATCCATCCATTGGGGACACCTATCACTCTTCTAAAACAGTGGTACACTGCTTCCTTACTTTGTTTTCTCAAACTATCTAGAATAAAGCTTTTTGATAGTAAATAGGGATCCTTGTAATGTATAATGAAGGAAACCTGGGGAAAGAGGAATCCGCACAATGCCATTCATTTCATATCTGGCGTAAGAAAATCTCGAGAATTTGATAATACATTTAGGGGTCGTTTGGTAGAGCGTATTAAGAAAAATAATGGATGCATTAGCCTTGTTTATTGCTAGTACCATGTTTGGTACTCTTTTCTAAACTATGTACAACTAGTGCTGCATTAGTTATACACTCTATCGTTTATTAAAGTAGATTATGATATGACCTTCAAAATTTAAAATTTAAAACTAAAAAGAAACATTATCTTGGAAGTACAAGTAACTCATTTGGTATGTAGGAATAATTCACATGTTACCATTCTCTTTTCTCACCTTCTGAAATCCTGAAGATATTGTACCATCGTTGTCGGATGCAGTAAGTTCTTGTTCAACTTTCTCAAGACCTTTACTCACTGCTTGCATTTCTTCAGCCAAAGACTTCAGTTGAATCTAACCATATAATATGAAGTAAACAAACATTTCAGTTCACCATAATACCAGTAGTACTGCAAAGGAAGACCATAATAAATAGCAAGGGTACCTTAGAAGCAGCTTCCAAGTGAAGAAGATCCTTGTCAAAATCAAGCAACTCTGGCATTTTCTCAGCAAGGAGCTGACAAAAAACGAATTTACACATTTGGCATCACATTGGGAAGTGCAAACATATATATGCCGAAGAGTAAAGACTAAGGCTGGGCTGGTCAAGCCAGCTATAGTTGATAGCTAAAGGCTATCAACTAAAGTTCACTGATAGTTGGGCAAAAGAACAGCATAAACGTAGAATACTGAAAGTAGAAAATATATACAAAAACATTTAGTTCTCTACAGAACTCAACCTTCTATAATACAGGAACCTCATGGGTGCACCAAAAAGCAATAAGGGACAAGAGACTATTCCTTAACTGTGCAAATTACACTACACTTTCAAAAGCTCTCCTAATTCTCACTCTCCACAAAACCCACACAAGTGCAAGAGCATACCTTCCACGCCTTGTGTCTCCTCCTTCATCTTCCGCCATTTCAGTTGAGCAACATTACTTATACAGTGACCGGCATCACCCAAATGTACCAAACGAACACCACATTTCCCACCATAACCAAGAAGTTACCGCACAATCTAGAAGACGATTCGCGTCATCACCCGACCCCTTACACATAAAACACCGCCCAACATAAGTAGTTCTCCTCTTCATTCTTTTATCATCCATCAAGATCACCCCTCTTGTTCCTAACCAAGTGAAAAAACCTACCTTTCTCAGTACCTTAGGGATCCATATCAAAATATATGGAAGGTTATCTTTCTTATCATTGATCAAAATATTGTCCAAAGAAAAGGACTTTAGCAAATTTATCCTTAGGCGGCCAAATGAAACTTAGATTACAATGAAACCTTAACAAAGACAAGATTACAATGAAACCTTAACAAAGACAAGGACCAGACAATAGAGTCTAGCTAAAAAGAATCTGGGCTTGCTTTTTCAATTCAAATCTGTGAGCGAGGATTCCTCTATCTTCTCCACAAAAATTTGAAGCAATTTATAACTTACGGAGTATCCGATAATCTCTCGCAGTCTTGTATAAGCCTGTGATATGAAATAACTTGAACATTTCCAGGAGTCAATCGATTTGCACCAGTCGACCAGTGAGAGCGATATTAAGATATAAATGTCATATAACCTTCCTTTTAGCCTATTCCCACTTGAGCGTACTTCACAGCTGATACGCTCATAATACTTGACGCCCCGAAATAATGAACAGGGATAGATATGGAGATACAATTTAAGAAAATGAACCTTAGGCACTTCAATATAAGAGAAGAGAGAAGTAGAACAAAATAAAGAAAAATGCAACTGGAAAAATGTTGAAAATAAAGTGAACGATATAAGATGGATTAGTTTTCAGATTTTCATCTTTAAGAGCTGCTGACACTCAAAAATCTGCTACACCGCCTTGCCGCCGCCTTCTTGTTTGAGTGCTCAACAGAAGCACTTATACGCACTTGGACTTTCCTTTGGGTGATTTAATAGATTTTTTGTGTATTTTATTTCCAATTGTTTCATTTGGCAAGATACTCTAAGCTTGAAATTTTTAATTTCTATTTAGATAGTCTTGTATGCCTAATTTCATGTTTGATCTTTTATTTCATTTTAGAGTATTGGAGACTTGGAGTTGATACTGGATCTAGCTATCACCGACCTACTGTCGTACTAGTGTCAAGTGCAGCACTTAGCCAATAATCCCCAATGATAGGGGCTACACTTAGACAAAGTATGAATCAAGAAGTTTTAAGCGTTAGATGCATGTGTGGCATTTAGCTATGTTTAACCTCTTTTGCTGGAGTAATCTCTCCTTTGTAAATGATATGGATCAATCAACCCACCAATAGTTCTAGTAATTCCTGAACTACTAAGTGTACTACCAAGCATTCTAAAGCCTCATGCATCTTCCTTAATTGTGTAGAACCATGTCATACTTATGTGGTGAGCCTTGCTTGTGCACTATGGTTCCCACTTGTGCTTCACCACGCCTCGTGCATGCTACATCATCAGACCATGCTCTTGTGCTAACACTATCACCATACCAGCCATGCCTCCATGAAACAGGTCCTAATTTTCTTTGCGTTACTACTAAGACAATGAATCATTTGACCTTGAAATTCCTTGCCTCCTCTCTGTTAGCCTGGTCCATGGCTTTGTTGTGCTTGCGCATCATGCCACACTTATGTTTGTGAACTGTGCTTGTACACTATGGCTTCCACTAGTGCTTCTTCACCATGCCTCATGCATGCTTCATCTTCGTAGCATCCTCTTGTGCCAAAACAACCACGCCTACCAGCCATGCCTAACATGGAACTATTCCCCAATTTCTTTTACTTTCTAATCAAAACTTAAACAAAGAATCATTTGGCTTTTGAGTGTTGAAACCTTGAAACCGCTCGCCTCCTCTAAAGTAGCCCCCTTCATGGTTTTAGATGGGTTATGATATAGACCTCAAATACACTTGGCACTTTTTCAATTCAATCATGAGCTACTCAACAATCATTATTGAGCCAAAAGTAATCTGATTCAACTTACGCTTAAGTCACCTTCAACTCTTCCCAATTCAGAGCTAATTGATCAATACGAGTACATAAAGGTAAAAACAGAAAGGCATCATAATGCAGTAATTCTACCTTGCACAGATAATGCATCAAGGTCATTTTGTTGTTTCTCGCACGAGTGTCAGAAAGCTTAAGAAGACTGTCCAACTTGAACCCTACAGCAGATCCTGTAACGTAATTACAAAACAAAGATGTTAGTCACGACGACTCCACCCAACAACTGATTGTTTTCTTATAGAGATATAGATCTTAGAAAACTGTACCTCGTGCTGTACCCTGATTCAGAGCATTTCCCAATGTTAGAATGGTCTGCATTATCTGACGTAATTTGGCAGATTCTTTCACCTACTTGACCAGGAAATTCAGTTAGAGCCTAGTTAAATCAGAATGTGCCAAATCAAACTTCATAAGGTATTAAGAATACCTCTCTAGTAGCATCATTAATTGTACTCAGGTTACTTCTCAAGTCCTTCACCTGAACAATTCAACATATTATAGTCAACAGAAAAATTAATGGCAGAATCCATAGACATTAGATCACTAAGAAGTACAAGAGCAAATACCTGATTAGAGAAAGTGATAGTAAATGAAAACACTCGTAACTTGGACTCAACTCGTGGGACCTTCATCAGCTCCAGGAAAAACTGAAACGGGTATTACTAATCCGGTTAATTACTTATAACTTAAAGGATAGGAAAACTTGTACTTCCCCACATATATGGTCAAAATGGAGAAGACCTGCTCACACTTTCCAAGCATCCCCTTGTCCCCATTATAGTTCTGGAAAATAGAACATAAACAGTAAGATCAAATTGTGAAATCAAGAATAACAATTAAATATCAAATGGCAAGTATAGACTGTCAAGAAACTAACACAACTAAGTTCACAAAGAGAGGGGGAATCAAGCAGAAACAAGTATGGATCTACATACACAAAAGACTAAGATATATGCCTATGTTTATACACATCCACACCCACCGGGAAAGGAAGTTCCCAGAAATAGGTATCTGCATGATTAGACATTGAAACAGACACATGAGCATGCACGCACAGCATAGATGCAAGTACATACTGTATAAGCATGAAACCGCCAAATGGGTCATTGAATTATGGGCATCAACCTGCACAGCTACTTGCAACAAATGGCACATCAACAAAATTATAGGCTCCTGCTGTTCCTATGACTCACTTAACTATTCTAACGTTAAGTACAATTGCAGAATGTGAAGGTTTTGACTCTTGTTTCCAAATACTATGGGCAAAAAACTTCAACATGGAGTATTTTCTCTAAACGAGAAAAGTTAAAAGAAGAATCAAAGCAAACTTCAGAACATACCCCTAATATTACTTGTGAACTCAAAATAAATGACTAGACACACATTATAAGCATATTATTGTAACTTAAACTTTGCCATGATAGGCAAGCACAGTAGGATGAGAAAGAGATTATACCCTCAGTGTCTCCATTTCTTCTTTTGTTGGGCAAAATTTTATCAGATTTTCAACCTGATCAATGTCCAGAGCTGATGAATCCAAAGCCAAAATAGCATTCTGTAAGACATGCATACAAATATAATTTGTCAAAAATCCGCGGTAAATTTTCCTTTGTAAACAGAAATTTTATTTGCATTTGCATAATACTGGCCGCGAGTATTCATATAGCGGACCCCAACTTGTTTGGAACTGAGGCGCAACTGTTGTTATAATATTAGTAAAAAGAAATCCATGGCAAATATTTCATTCATTTCAATGTACCTCCATTAAAACTCAAAATAAGGAAAAAAGAACTTCCAAAGAAACCATGCATGAGCATCCTAAAGAAATGCTCGTCAGTCATTACACTTATTGAACACATGCATGAATCAGCATATTGATACTGTGCATTATGAAACATGATTTTGACCAAAGGCCAAAGGATAGAATATTTTATACAATTTGTATCATGATTCGTTTGAATTTCAAAGGAAAAATATCCATAAGAGTTCAATTTTGAACTCTTCAACTTCGGTGAAATTACATGATCTTTTCAACACAATAAAATTATCAAAAAATATAAAAAATAAGAAAGTCTTTTGGATAAATAGTTCTACAGCTAGCTCTTTTTTTCTACTTCCATAGAAAGCTCATTTTCTCCTTGTACAAAATAAAGGTTACTATATACATTTCATTGAACTCCGGCTAAAAAATATTTCTAATAACGATAGTGTCTGATCCTACTTGTGCATGTATCTTGACTAATTTATAGGGTACTTGACACCTCCTATCAACATAGGTACGGGGAACTATGCCCTCCAAAATGCAATCAGATGAGGAAAACCACCAAGTCTTAGTTTTGGTCGCTACTAGAAAAACCACTTGGCCACACTCTAAAGTGCTCATTGAACTCCACCAATATGAGAAAAGCATAACTAACTTGAAACTGAATTACAAGGAGAACTGTTATAGGTTAATGGCTGACATAAAAATAGTCAAACTACCAAACTCCTCTGAGTATGACATAAATGTTATGTAGAGTTAACCGATCTATACGTTCTTCATTCCTTTGTTGAGAAAAAATATAGATAGTTAATCAATATATTGTATTTCTATTAAGCAGAAACGAAGATACTTCAATTTAGAGTTCAGTACATAATATAATCTTTTTGATCTAATAAAAAGATTATAGCATGTAGAGTTCAATACATACAAGATACAACAATCTTTTCCTTTTTTTTGTTGTTGAGAATGGACTTTTAGTCAAACCCATTAAGCTGATTCAATAATTTTGCATATCTATTTGATTCATCAGATACATACTTCTATAGTTTTAGCAAATGTACAAAGGGATTAAAAAAAACTAAAATACTAAATTGTAATCTTTTGGAAAAGATTCGTTAATTTTAATGGCTGTTTAGTTTGTGTTACTTTTTAAATTATTAGCAGCTCAATTTCCAAATATCTGATTGTCCTAAAGCCCAAGTAAAGATCACATAATCTAATAGTTTCATCTGATAAACAATAAAAGAATATTATCAAAAGACCCACCTGTTGGCTAGAAGACATAAATTAGTGCAATAGATAAAAGTATCGAAGCTAATAGTAGAAACAAGAAGACACAAAAAGAACTCACAAGCATATCAGGCAGGGGAATCTTGATTTTTGTAAGCATGATTTCACAATTGTATGCCCTGCGCAAATCAATCTGGCAAAAGCATATGTTAAGAAATCATCCCGGTCTTTTAACATAAGACCAAAATGTAACACTTACAGTCTTTCACTATAAATAATGGGAGTTCTGTAAAATAAACCTCCAATACCTCAGGAAGAAAAAGAAGCCAACACCAATAGACTGTTCACCAACTATTCCATAGTGATCTCACATTATACAGTGAAAGCTTTGAAAACTATCAGTTTCTTTCTATAGAAGTTTTCTATATCTTTCCCAATTTAGCACTAACAGATAAATTAAGAAGTAAGTGAACTGCAATTCATTCATGGTCAATGGCCATCCCCATGGGACACAGTGCCCATCATGAGCACAGCCTCCACAACTCTTTCATTAGATCTAGACATGTATCGCAGCCTAATAGAATTACTCTGTTGCATGAATTTACATCTCAAAGTATTAACACAACTTTTAAGAATTTTTCAAAGGCAACGATTATTTTTTTATATGATTGACTCCATCCACTAAACCCTCTGCCTAAGAGGCCCAAGAGTGGTTTCCCCCTTATCCCTTCGTTAATCAAACCCCCAACCATCTGAAGGACCTTACCCTAGGATATCACTCCAGTCAAAGATAATTATCTCAACTTTCATGAAACAGAAATGGTGTTACCTACAGGATGGAGAAAGGAGGACTTTTCCACCCAAAGTTTATGTAATCATCCACATCCGGGCTGAAAAAACACAAGTTCTTCTCTATAAGGGCATGCTTGTTTCGAAACGTCACCTATGTTAAACCCATTTGAGCCTTTCTATCCACTTCTTTTCTTCCACCTTGTTAGCCACAAGATACCACAAAAAATGCTCTTTAAAACCTATCTAATATTTAATTGTTTTGTTAAACTAGTAAAGGAAGGAAACACTCATCCTACAACACTCACTTTACTACATGAAAGACTTGCTAGATAATGCCTACTGGAGAATAACAGTTGTAGAGACTGGAAACAAGATAAAGCATATATAACTTGCCAATTGCACTTTTTCTGGTTTGTTGATTTTTGAACCACGTCGACCTCCACCTTTGCTAGTGCCATCAGTAGCTGAAGCCACTGAAAACAAATTCTCAAGCTCCGTAATATCAATTTCAGGTGCTCTGTCATGTACATTAATAAAATCTTATCAGAACTACCCATAACAGACAGATAACAAATAAAAATTGCAGTACCCAACACAAACTAGGTTAAGCTCAAAGTGCTCAGAACTACTATATCTGCAATCTATTAAGCATTAGAAGTTGAAACCATGAGAATGATAGTGCTTATGACAACCTGTTAAGGAGTTTCACGAGACACGAGAAATAGCGAACAAATTAGCTCTGACTATTAAATTGAAATGACACAGAAAGTTCTCATTGTAATTTTTCATCCCCAAAAATAAAATCTTCATACCTGGAAGTATTTTCCTTGTTTTGTGTATCAGCCCATAAACTCCCTTGCATAGCCCGTGTAACTTTCGACCAATGTAAGGGCTTCAATGAAGCTTTTTTCGGAGGAATTGAAGTGCCTCCTGTACCTCGCCCTTTCCCTAGAGCAGTTGAACCTACAGAGGCTCTTACACGTCCGGTAGATGGAGGTGGTGGCGCTGGCACACTAAGGCCCTTTCCACCAGGCGGGGGAGGTGGAGTGGGTGTCAAACCCCGCCTAGGGGGTGGTGGAGCATTAGGAGCCTTTGGTGCTGGTGGAGGTGCTGGTGGAGTGGAACCTTGCCTAGGAACTCCCAAAGGAGGTGGAGGAGGTGCAGGTGGCCTTGTAGAATTGTTTGACGGTGGAGGTGGTGGCGGTGGAGGTGCCAACGGAGTAGGCCTATTTGATGAAGAAGGCGGAGGTAGAGGTGGTGGTGGTGGAGGTGCCAATGGAGTTGGCCTATTTGACGTAGAGGATGGAGGTGGAGGCGGTGGCGGTGGAGGTGCCAACGGAGTTGGCCTATTTGACGTAGAGGATGGAGGTGGAGGTGGAGGTGGTGGAGGTGGAGGTGCCAACGAAGTTGGCCTTTTTGACGTAGAAGACGGAGGTGGAGGCGGTGGCGGTGGAGGTGCCAACAGAGTTGGCCTATTTGAAGTAGAGGACGGAGGTGGAGGTGGAGGTGGAGGTGGAGGGCCTTTGGAAAGGGCTGAAGGGGTAAGCGGGGGAGGTGGGGGAGGTGGGGGAGGCGGGGAAGTTACACAAAGCAAGGGTGAACACTTAGATGACATGAAAGGGGGAGGGGGAGGGGGTGGAGGAGGAGCTGATAAATTACAGTTAGATGGACCCCGAGGAGGAGGAGGAGGAGGTGGAGGCAAGGCACTTCTAGAAGTAGAAAACGTAGGGACAGGAGGTGGATGTGGAGGAGCAGAAGAGCATAAAAAGCTCTTATTAGGAAGTGGTGGAGGTGGTGGAGGTGGCGGAGGTCCTCTAGAAAAGCTATCAGGGGAAGTTGAAGAAGTAGGTTGTATTGGCGGTGAATGTTCTCTATGGCTACCAATTGAAGGTGGTGGTGGTGGTGGAGGTGGAGGTGGAGGTGATCTATTAGAACTTGCAAGTGGTGGAAGCGGAGGAATACGTGGGACAGAAGAAGGGACACCAATTATAGGAGGAGGTGGAGGTGGTGGAGGAGCCGGAGGAGGTAATGAGACCTCCTTGCTAGGAGAACCAAACAGAGAGGGTGGTGAAGGGGGAGATGGAGCTGATGATTGAGTAACTTTTATACTAGAAATCACAGAGGCAGGTGACGGAGGTGGTGAAGGTAGCGGAGAAGAAGAGGAAGTCCTTGTATCGCAAATTTGAACTCCCTTTAAACGTTCAGGAGAAATGGCAGTATCCAATTGACAGTTACTTTCAGAAAGAGACTGAACAGGACCAAGATCTGACTTTGAAAGCTTCATTTGACCCTCAGAAATCTTGGGATCAGAAGTTCCATCAGAAGCTGAATCCTGTTCATCTAAAAAGTTGACATCTGTTGTATTAGCATAACTAATACTACTAGCTTTCTCTGAGTCCAGAAAATCCAAACTGTCGGCAATGCTCGATGCATTATTTTCTTCTTCAGAATCAAATGGGGATGAATACCCACTCATCCTACTTTGCAAAATTGACAAATCTTTCATATCATTGAGCACCGATAGCTGTTTAAACAACCACAACGCAGCATCATCACCAGTATCAACCCAATCAGCACCACTAAAAAGTTCTTGTACCCTTGAAAAGGCTTCAATAGGAAGTCCACCAGTCTCCTCACCATTGAGAGCTGCAGTGGGAGCTTTTAGTGGAGATATGCTCTCAACATCACCAAATAAAACCTACAAAGCAGAAAGTACAAGTTAGAGGAGAAATAGACGAGCAAAGGTGATCCAATAAAACAAAACTAATCAGACAGTTTGTAAGAAAGTATTCACCTCAGCTCGAAAGCCTTTTGGATAGCGTGCCTTTGAATCCCATAGAATATCCAGGTTATCGCAGTTTAACATCAAAATGTTAGAGCGAAT
Organism: Solanum corneliomulleri; assembly: GCA_027704805.1. Taxonomy (NCBI): domain Eukaryota; kingdom Viridiplantae; phylum Streptophyta; class Magnoliopsida; order Solanales; family Solanaceae; genus Solanum; species Solanum corneliomulleri. The sequence goes on from JAKWIY010003059.1 coordinate 53,969,827, forward strand.
AAAAGCAGTGTTAAACACAATACGGAACATCATGACTTCCCTTTCAGGATCCAGGTCTAAGTGGACACACTCCAAAACTACATCTCCTTGCACCAAACACTGAATATCAATCTTGATGACATCACTGTCCTTCTGCAAAACAATAACAATCATGTTGCCACACAGAAGAATTGAAGAAGACAACAAACAAGATGCAGTGATAGCAATTTTTCACCTGGCGATAATGTCGAAGGCTTCTACCTTTCTTCGGCATGGAGTACAACATATGAGTTGACAATCCATCCTTGCTGAGAAGGTTCCTTCCAAAAATGCGCACAATTGGCCTACACCCTTTTTGATTGTCAAATCTTGGAATGGCACGAAGAATGAGGCAATCCAGAGAAAGAGCTTGTTCAGGAGGAGGCCACTCGGGAGATATATTTCTTCTTGATATATATTGCAGGTAACGAAGCTGAGAAGGGAATGGGTTCAAAGGTGACAACAATTGCGATAAACCTTTAGGTGCCTCACGATAAACCATCTCGAGAGTTTTTCTCTCTCCGCTTTGTAACTTTCTGAAAACCAAGAAACTGGCCAAAATGAAGGCTAGAAGGGGCCAACCACCTCTCTCACAGTGTAACAAAATTACATTGTTATGATTTTGAAGAGAGAGCCAACTCTCACAAATACATAGAAAATGATGTATCAATGACAATGGCAGTACAGGACAGCCTTCATATTGCCTTGGGTAATCCATTACAGTCACATCATACTCGCATAAAATCTCAGCAAACTGGCTCCTTTTCTCGCCTTCTCTGAAATTGAAAGCAAGAAAGGAGGAATCTGGAAATTCTTCATGTAGTTCATTTATGATTTCGTGCAAGTAAAGCTGATAAATTCCCTCAGGCAGTACTTCAGTCGAAAAACAAGAATCAAAAACTGCAGATATTCAACATAAGATAAAAAGATGTTGAGAAAACTACAATGCACTTCCAATGTCAATAAAAAAACACATTATATAGTCAAAGCTAGTTCCTTTACCATATACTCTATCATCAAGTTCCAGCAACCCATCTGGGGGCCTTCTATAGAAAAATCTACTCAACAGCGACATAATACTGAGCCAATATATCACCTAAATTTACCTGACATCAAAGAAATTCAAACCCATTTTCATTCATTTGGTGTCCCAATATCAAAAGGGTCAGAGAATCAGCTCGTACAAATTCAAGAAAATGTGAAATTCATAAGAAGAACTCAAAATTAATCTCAAATTCAGAATACCCACAAAGCTAAAAAGGGATTGAACTATATTTCAGGCGAAAAAATTGGAACTTGACACCAAATAAACTACAACAAGACTGAAACACACACAAAACTCACATAGAAAATAGTTGCATATAAAACACCAAAAAAGGAAATCTTTGAACTGAAGCAAACCGACAGAAGCCGTTGAGGAAGGATTCGAGATGTGAGGTGAAGAACCGACAGTGTTGCCAGTAAAGTTTTCACCTGCGCTTTCCGATTTTAGTATGAATTTTTTTTTTTATGATTACGGATTTGAACTCTTTGGAGTTCAAAATTTTGGGAACGGAAAAAAAGGGGGCTGATTTTTTTATTTTAACATATGGTTGTTTTCAATTTTTGAAATTACATAACCAACCCAATACTTGTATGGATAACTTTTAGTTGTGTTTTATTTTCGAAAACTCTATGAGGAAGTATCTTTCGAAAATAATTTTCATTTTATAACGTGAAATATTCAATGATGATTAATGGATAGTGTTATATTCGATTGATTATTACTGATTTGAATAATAATAAAAATATTAATTATAAGTATATATAAATTAAATATGAGCTTGATATAATACTTTACTTTACTTTCGTTATAATACGAGCTTAGGCAGCTAAGGTAATGAGTATAATTGAACTTTCTTAAAACAATCGAGTGTGATGGCTTAATGGTCAAGATGAATATGTTGTACTAGATGATCATGTCTTTGAATCCTTATTTAAATCAGGGCCAAATACATAAACAGATTTTAAAACTTGTTGGTTTTTTTTCCTTATGTATCTCAACTACGTCATTTTTCTATTGAATCATTGAAACCCATAATTTGTTCATTTAAAACATTGTTGGTTGATTTTGATCGGCTATTCTATTGTAAATGCCTCTAATTGTGTTCGAACTGTAATAATTTTGATTGAAGGAATAAAGACAAACCGTTTTAGTCTCATTTGTTTTCTAACGTGTTCAAATGATTTAAGTAAAACACAATTATTTTTGAACATTTTCACTATCAATTGGACTAATGAGTTCTGAAACAACATATGTATCCTCTATCAATCTCACTCACAAATCTGGTTCCACATCAGACAACGGTGTTTATTTAAATGGAACAAATTATGGGGGTTCAATGATTCAATAGGAAAATGACGTAGTTAAGATACCTGAGGGAAAAAAACATAACAAGTTTAGAGATCTGCTTATGTATTTGGCTATCCAACATGCACTTTTGAGCTTTCTATGGGTGCGCTAGTACTTGTGTGTCAGTTTTTTTAAAGATATATATGAATAAATATATATAACATGATTTATTTTGAAATTAACAGGTATACATGCACCTTATTTATACATGTCAGGTCTGTCTCAAAAATCAAATCTGCAAAGTTACATCGGGTATGTTATTAATATTATTGTGGTTGTTTGTAATCAATATTTTAATTAGAGTTGTTCAAAATCAAATCGAAATTGATAATTTGAATGGAAAAAAAAGTTATTGATTTATCAGTATTGGGTTATTGGTTTAGCGATTTAGATAAGGGTCTGATTTTTTTTGTTATCGGTTATCAGTTCTAACAGTTTGAAGTTTTTTCTCAACGATTTAACTGATACCCGATAGTAAATTAAAAAATTATATTTATATCATTTTTATGTATAAAGTCCTTGACTTAGAGTTTGCTTTCCTACTTTTATTTTTGGTTATTCAATGTATTTGCTTTTGAGCAAGATGTAACTTGTGAAGCGATGTGCATATATTATTTGATTTGTCACCTTGTTACTAAGTGATTTTTAATATATATTTTTTGTGTCAAATCTTAACCGGTAAAACCGATAACCGAATCGATAGCGATACAAAATCGATAAGTCAATATCTTAATGGTTCTATTAACGATTTAGCATCTCTACACACCAATAAGCCGATCAATATACTTTAAAATCGAACCGAACAGACCGATACGCAGACCTAATTCTAATGACACATAATTGATTGTGGAATCTATATTAATGCATAGCTGCATTGAACTCTACATTGAAGTATCTTTTTTTCTGCTTAAATTACCTCCAAAAGGTACCAATGATACCAAAATTTCCAGGCTTGGTTGATGGGCCAAAGTGACCATGTGATCGCCTCTATTGGGCTTTTAGCCCAGTTAAACTCAGGGCCCAATGACCCATATTCTATCAGCAACAAGAAGTATTGTTGGTGACTAGAGAATTTTAAAAGTAATTAAACTATTTTTGGCCAACAAAAAATATAAATGATATACAATATTTTAAATAAAACTAGAAAAAATTAACATTATTCCTCAATGAGTATGATTGAAAATGCATAGACGAGGCTATATACAAAAATAGAGGAAGATTGGATCGGCTATTTGAATCTGGTTTGGTGTTAGAAATTCGTAGATAAATCGAGTTAAAAAAAACGTTGTGACACGTGTTTTACGTATGAGAGCCAAATGATATGGACTTTGATCAACTTTTCAAGATGTATTTTTTCGTCATATTGATATGAGAAACATTACAATTTATAATATTTTCCTCGTAGTTTTAAAAAAACAAAAGATTTTAAGTTTGAAATATAAAATTAATCCAATCAAATTTAGTTTTGAAAGTCAATCAAATTGACTCTCAAAAAAGCAAAATATGATAATATTTTGAAATAAATTAGGGAGTTTTTTTATTGTTCTATCTCGTTTGTTTGAAATATAGTTTTTAGAAATTACACGAACATTCTAATCGTTATTCATTGAGTAATATACCTAATTATAAGACGATTAATATTGAAATTATGAGATAAAAGGAAGAAAATATAAATTAATAGTACTAAGGATCACGATGGAGTCATGGAGATCGTTATTTGGATAATATAACTTAAATTGGATAATATAACAAGCAAATGCAACTTAAATTCAATTTTCTTTTATTCAATTACAATTAATTAAATTACGATTAAAAAATCATTTTATAAGTAATGATACTTCTATGAAAGGAATTTTTATCCTCAAAATTCAAATATTAAACTTCAAATTAATAACACATGCAACCTTATACAAAACAAATCAATTAGGATTAGAGCTGTCAATATGGGCTAGCTCATTTCATTCTGGCTAATCCATACAGGCTTAGACATTTTACGGGTCAGGACTGGATAGCTCATTTCTGGTATGGGTCAAAAAAAATCGGCCCAACCCATAAGTATGTGGGCTACAGGCTTGCCGGGCCAGCCCACTTTTTTAAAAATATATTATTTTTAGAATTATTAAATTAAATTATAAATTATAATTTAAAAATATTATCATAAATATCGACAAATAAAATATCTTTATAATATTTATTAAGTTTTTTTCTAGTAAAAGTATAAATATCTAAATAGAAATATTAAGCTAATTGTTTTGAGTTTGGACTCAATTTCATTTTAAATTTTAATATTATATTATATTTTTTAATTAATTTTTATCAGCCCACAGACCGACCCTACCGTTATTTATCAAGGCCCACAAATCAACAAACTTATTCAGACCGGACTAAAAAATTCTTTTCTCAAATAGGCTTCAAAAATCATAACCCAACTCTATTAAATCTCGAGTTAGACTCGGCCCAATAGACTTAGCCCATATTGACAGTTATAACTAAGATACCTCTCCCAATAATTAAATTGGTGGTCAATAAAATTGTACTCCATAATTATGAATTGTAGTTGGAAATAATAAATATGCATTGTATTGTCCTCGCCGACTAGTCAATGGAACATTTATGAAACCAAAAAACATGAATCAATGTTCTCTACTTGCACCAAAGTTTTTATGAATGAGAAATAATAGTAGATTTGTCCGTTAAGAATTTCAAATGTTTTAAATATTGTACTTGGGGTATAAATGAGCATTTTTTTTATCAATAAGCTTTTACAGTATATTTGATGATTATAAATCTCCATTCTCAGAAACATCACTTGAAAATAGTTGTTACTCCATCCGCTCAATCAATTATAACATCGATCGTAATAAAAATACACAAAAATCATTTAGTTCAAATGATTTCTCTCACTTTATATTTTTTTATCATTTATTTCTATTACCAATTAATTAGTTTTGTTATAAGATGGTCGATAGTCGATCGTCAACAATTATAACTCTATCTTGATTGTCATACGATTGTTAAGATGGAGTTTCAGCGAGGTTAAAAATTAACTCGTTGGTATAACTATGCATTATTTAAATTTTATTTGAGATGATTTTATATATTAATGGTAATTAATTTAGTCTTGAGGAGTAAAATAAAATCGTTATAGGTTTTTGAGTGTTCCTAACATCGAATGGTGAAATCTTTATGAAGATTTAAAGACATATAATACCATTTAAATTAGAAAAAAAGATAAATATACTTCCGAACTATCGTAAATGATATGTAAATATCTTCCGTAAATTTTTGGGACATTGGTGCTCTTGCCGTCCAAAAACTAGAAATAATGTATACCCTTTATACTAACGGAAACACACGTGACATAATCTTATCCACCAATTGTACATTTTTCGACGGAGAAGATTGCGCCATGCGTTCCTATTTAGTTTTCCTTTAGAGTTAACGGCATATAAGCTTTAGTTTTTTTTTTTTTTAAACAGCAGGAGCATCAATGTCCCAAAAATATGACAAGGAATATCTCCATATCATTTACGATAGTTCGAGATATATTTGCCCTTTTTCCATTTAAACTAATATGCAAAATACGATCCGGCTCCTCTCCATTTCTCTTCTCTCCTTTTTTCTCAAGTTCCTATTTGGATTAATGACACATGTCATAGGTTAAAATAAATGGTTAAGATTTAATTTTTCAAAGTAAAACTCTAAACATGATTTAGTTAATAAATATATTATATATCAAGTATCAAAATTATTATAATCTCATAATCTTAACAACATATTATTTTGTCCATATTATTTATGTAAAAAAGTTTTCTTCCTATTTTTTTTTACGTAGGATCTTTTTTTCATTTTTCATTTATATAATATTTTTATTGTAACCTTTTGTTAAATATATATTGGTCCGTAATTAATAAATTACCTAGAGATAATCAAACCATTTTGACAAATTAATTTTAATTTTATAATAAGATTAAGAATACGGTGATACCAGTACATACGATAGATTAATTATAGTTTCCATACTTCCTACTCAGTTACTTATTCTTCTAATTAGATAAAAAATGTTATTTAAAAAAAAAGATCCTACATAAAAAGAAATAATAGGAAGAAAACTTTTTTTACCTATATTTATGGACAAAATAATATGTTCCTAAGATTGTGAGATTATAATAATTTCGATGCTTGATATATAATATATTTATTAACTAAATTATAGTTAGAGGTTTACTTTGAAAAATTAAATCTTAACCATTTATTTTAACCTGTAACATGAGTCATTAATCCAAATAGAAACTTGGAAAAAATGAACAGAAGAGGAACGGAGAGGAACCGAATCCGCAAAGTAGAAATATATTTGACCCCTGCTATTAACTATTAAAACGTTCTTGTTTCATTTTGACCTTGCAAATACACTACAAATTAAAGGGTTATAATATCTATTAATAAACCTAATTAGTAAGGGCTAATGAGACTTTAAACACAATAGGCAAATGACAGGTAAGCCCTCACATTTTGATTCTCCTATATCACACATGATGTTGTCAGAGGTCAAAACTGTCATTATATGTCCAAAATATGATTTTTTTAGCAGCAAGAAACAAAAAAAAAAAAGATACAGATTTTGGCAATTTATACCTTTTTGAATTGAAATGATTAACACCTTTTTCACTTTGTCAGTTTATTTTCTTTTTGGGGTCTAAAATTTTTGGTTTTTGATTAAAAAAAAATCTGTTGATTTAATTTTGGAGTAATTTAAGGGGGATGTTTGGTTATGAAAATATAAAAATATTCATTTTATTTTTAAAAAATTAAAGTTGAAGTTTGAATTGTGTTGGGTCATATTTTTTGTAATTAATATTTATAATTGGTTATGTTTTTGGGTGACTAAAAGTATTTACTTTAGAAAAGAAGATTATTTATGTCGAGAATATAAGTGTTGCTAAAGAGTAGAAAAATATTATTTTGAAAAAAAAAATTGCACTTAAAAACACTTTGAAAAATTGCAATTAAACACTAATTGTCGTGTAAGAGGTCTTTAATAATTAATTGGTCAATGCATTATGATCACAAAAGTATTTTCAAAAAATTAAACCTTTACTAAAATAAATTAATTTTAGAAATTCGACCTAACAAGTCATAAAAATACAAATAAACTTTTACTTATTTAATGTTTGAAGGCCATTAACAATTGAATTAATATTGCTTTTTTCAATAAAGTTTTGATTTTGACCAACCTCAATTAATACCAATTAAAGTTTAATTTTGTAAATTGGATTGAAGTTGCACAAATGAGTATATTTAGTTATTTACTAACATCTTCCATATTAATTCTCCTAAATCTTTAGGTACATATTTTTCTTTTCCATATTTTTAACGATTTTACTTTCTACGTTTTAAACTTTAACTTTTAAAATTAATTAGTTCAACCTTCTTGTTTTTTTTTTCAGGACATAATTTGATCGATCTATTAATCATAAAACATGTCTATTTTTTTTTGTCCAATATTATATGAATTTTATGAAACAAATTTATTTTAAAACTTTTTAACGTATTTTGACTTTAAGCTTTATCCAATCCGCCTTCACTGACAAAAAATCCAAATATAAATAAAGTGCTAAAGTATAATTTATATACTCCCCTGTTTTATAAAGAATGATCTAATTTGACTTGATACAATACTCCTCTTCTTTTATAAAGAATGATCTAATTTGACTTGATACGAAGTCAAATATACAACCCTTACATGCCACATTAAAAGTTATTGTCAGAAAAAGATTTTTTTTTTTGACACAGACTATAAAGAAAAAGAGGTCATTCTTTTTTAAACGAGAATGAATAATATATATCCCAAAACTTTATTATTGAGAAAGCATCTAAAATTTGATATGGCAATTGCATGAATATGGAGTAAAATTATTCTAATACACAGAAATGATGCCATGCAGAAATGTTGTGGAAAAAATATATAGCACAATTCCCAATGAAATTTAATGTACTCTCTCATAACTATATAGTATAGGCTTTCCTCTAACTATACATAAAGTTACCCCTAAAATATAGGCTAGCTACCCTTCTAGCTTTGCCCCAATTTCTAAATTAGAACAAAAAAAATATTTCTACATCTTTTTACAGTATTTAGTCCCTTTCACTCTTTGGGGTTATTTGGTGTCATTTGGAGGTAAATTATTTATAGTAATTTAGAATTTTATATGTATAAATTATAAAAACTTATATTTGTGGCATCTTTAGGAGGTAAATTATTTATAGTAATTTAAAAATTTATGTGTATAAGTTATAGAAACTTATATCTGTTCATGTAAGGTAGAAGATATAATAATTATCTGTATTACTAATATTTGTGTAACTTTAATCAACCATCCTTTAATTGTTTAGTACTTGTGTTCTAACCTAAAATGAGTTGTATTTATACACTGATACTCCTATTTAAAGTTTAGTAGTAGTACTTATGTAGACCATTGTACGAGTTTTTAACTAGCCAATAATCTATTTCGTATAATATATTTGGACTTACAAACACTCTGTAGAACGTATCTTTAAGTATTAAAGATAATTTTTTATCACATAGGCACGAGCCTCTATTTGATCCATTTCGCTTTAATATAACGTGCAATATATTCTTCGATTTTCTTATTTACTTTAATTATAGATTCAAGATTCTTGAAACTTCCTATTTTGAGGATAACCAGTGTATCAATATCACTTTCCTATTTACCTTATGTGACGCGACACTGAACTTTTATTTAATGTACTTTCTTTTAGTCTTGCTCATCCAAAAACATGTAAACTCTTGAGTTAATACCTCAGATGGTCACTCAACTTTGCACTATTCTCTCAGAAAGTCACTCAACTTTCAATTTTCCCTCAAAAGTCACTCAACTATGCACTCTTCTCTCAGAAAGTCACTCAACTTTCAATTTTCCCTCAAAAGTCACTCAACTATCCACTTTTTCCTCAGAAAGTCACTCAACTATCCACTCTTTTCTCAGAAAGTCACTCAATCTATTAAATTATTTTTAATTAAAATTTATTGATATTAATTATTTATATAACAAACCAAAAATTTTAAAAAATAAATTAAATCATTTAGTGATCCACCCACCTAACCCGACCCATTAAAAAATATGATATGACCCATTTTATTTTATCTTTAATCCTAAATTAATCTATTCCTAATTCAAGGTTAAAGAGAGGGATTAATTTATTGATATTAATTATTTATATAACAAACCAAAAATTTTAAAAAATAAATTAAATCATTTAGTGATCCACCCACCTAATCCGACCCATTAAAAAATATGATATGACCCATTTTATTTTATCTTAATCCTAATTAATCCCTCTCTTTAACCTTGAATTAGGATTAGATTAATTTAGGATTAAAGATAAAATAAAATGGGTCATATCATATTTTTTAATGAGTCGGGTTAGGTGGGTGGATCACTAAATGTTTTAATTTATTTTTTAAAATTTTTGGTTTGTTATATAAATAATTAATATCAATAAATTTTAATTAAAAATAATTTAATAGATTGAGTGACTTTCTGAGGAAAGAGTGGATAGTTGAGTGACTTTCTGAGGAAAGAGTGGATAGTTGAGTGACTTTTGAGGGAAAATTGAAAGTTCAGTGACTTTCTGAGAGAAGAGTGCATAGTTGAGTGACTTTTGAGGGAAAATTGAAAGTTGAGTGACTTTCTGAGAGAAGAGTGCAAAGTTGAGTGACCATCTGAGGTATTAACTCGTAAACTCTTTGGTCGGTTACCAGATCTCTAGTCTATTATTAATTCAATAGTATGACTCTTCAATAAAATACTATATCATCTACACATAACATACATTATGATACTTTCTCTCGAATATGTCATGTTAATTCATCGATCATCAAAGCAAATAAAAACAAATTGAGAACTAATTCCTAGTGCATCCCATCTCGATTGGTATCAAAGTCTTTTTCTTTAACGGTCCTTACTTAGATCTTGACTCCATTATACATGCCTTTAATTACTCTAATATATATCGTAATTATATTTCTAAACTCCAAACATCTTCGTAAAACCTCTCTCATAATCACCATATAAATGAAAGATAACTCAAACTTGACCTATTAAGAGTTGATTGGTTGAAATTCCATGTTAAAGATCTGAAAAAGGCCTTATATAAAAATGGTCCTTTGTACAGTCTGTTGATTCTGATTCCAAATTGTTTATGCCTAAAACAAACATGATCTAAATATTTAATTAAAATGTCTCTAATTCAATCAAGATCCATTTTGTAGTCAAAATATATACTATTTTGGTAACATTTGGGACATAAGAATTAATGAAAAATAGTCCATTATATTTTTTTCATAGTTAAGCAACACACTTTATACTACATGCCTATTTTTTGCAAGTAATTTCGCCTAAGAATTAAAATTAAAAGTGCTAATTAATTAAGACATTAAGCTGTAAAAATATTTAAATATGCAAAGGCTAATCATTAAGGCAAAAACAACAGGCTCCCCAACCGCACTTTCATATATAAATAGCAAGAAAGGAAATATTTTGTAAAAATGGATAAAAATATGATAACGTCTAGATACACAAAATGTATCTTATTTGAAAAAATCGTATTAAATAGCAACCTATTAATTTAAATTAAATGTTATAATTATGTTTGATTTAATTGTAACTCTTAATAAACTGTTGCTATTTCACCTTTCTTCTTGGTGAATCTCGCTTACCACTCGCGTTCTCGCTTGGCAGTCTCGCTCACCTCTCTCGCTTTTATACAAACACAAATGTATAAAATGTGTTTGTTTTTGTATAAAGCAAGAGAAAATTGTACATATACATATAATTTTGTTTTCCTCTTCCACATCCCGTTCACCACTCTCACTCGTCTCTCCACTTTATAGAAACACAAATGTATACATTGCGTTTGTGTATAAAGCAAAAAAATTGTATATACAAAAATAATGCATATATTTTCGTTCGATACACTTATGATTATAAAAATACGATTTTTCCCTGCCCAATTTCTTTTGTCTTTTTATCTTTCTCGTTTTATACAAACACAAATTATACAATTGATTCTTTTGTATATGTATATCGAAACATATTATACAATTGCTTTTTTTTGTATATAAGTATAACGAAGTATCCATAGCAAACATAAAGTTTGCTATAAAGCGTAATTATGTAAACTATAGTTATAACATACAAATATGATTTTTGTATTTGTTATATGTGAAAGTTGCTTATTTTATTTAAGTGTGTAAATAAATTAATACTTAAAGTATGTTATCACTTTTAATTGGAAAAATGCATAAGTATCCCAACAACCTATGTTCGAAATTTCAGAGATACACTTATACTGTACTAAGGTCCGATTACCCTCTGAACTTATTTTATAAATAACTTTATACTCTTTTTCGGCCTACGTGGCACTATCAACCACATAACTTGAAAAATTTGTCAGCACACTTTGGGCCCACAAGAGAGTGTCACGTAGGCCGTAAAAGGATAGAAAGTTATTTATAAAATAAGTTTAAGGGGATAATAGAACCTTATTATATTATAAGTGTGTCTCTAAAATTTCAGACATATGTTGAAGAGTACTTAAGCATTTTCCCCTTTTAATTATATGCATTGACCTCTATTAGTTATAAAAAAACCCTATTTTGAGATTGAAACATATAATGAAATGCAATAACACATATATTATTGACATTTTAAAAACGTTCAACATAATTATATGTCGTGGATCTTGCTTTTCGGAATAACTGAAATCGGCATGCTAGTTCGAAATTCTCGCGAAAGCTTCATTAGAGACCGCACTAGTCGGTTAGGAAGACAACAAGATCCACTTATGGTCGAGGAATTGGGTGTTCAAGAAACACTAAGCTGGTTGAAGGACACTTTGCAGCAGACCTGATAGTTGTAAAGATGGATAATCTTTTGGTTGAACAAGCGCTAGAAAAGGCCTGCAAAAACTACTCTTACTGTTGATGTTATTATTCATGATTGTAAAGCATTCATGTTTGGCTTTACTTCTATTTCTTTGTCTTTTGGTAAAAAATGAGCGAACCAGTATACCCATCAGCTAGCTCAAATTTCGAGTTTTATGACTAATGCTATAAAGTGAATTAGATCTCTATCTTTAATTCAAGATGTACTCAATTTTAATTTGACCAATAATTAATTAAAATGTTTGATAAAAAAAAAAGAATGTTCAACATACTAAACCATAGTTTGTAATGACATATATAACTAACTATTTTGATGAATAATCAAACTACTCAACTTGTCATATTGTCTATTTACACTTCATTTAGCTGAAAAGAAATTGTTTTCCATCTTATAATTTCATTTGTTTTTTTCTTCCTCACCTCCATTTTTTTCGACTTGGAGCTCGTTTTGATTGATTTAAAGGAATAGTTTTTAAGTCAAACTTAAATAATTTTTAAATCAAAAATAAAAAATAGGAGGAGATTAATTTTTGATTTTGAACTTATTTTAAGTCATTTATAATCTTCCAATCACATCAAATCAAAATTCTGACTGAAAAATAAATTTGATTAACTCGTAAGTCAATTCAAACACCCTCTTAGTCTTAATTGACATCTATAACCTCTAATTTTACACAAATACTTAAATTTATATAAAATTAAACAAATTAACATTTGTGACATCGCATAAGATAATTCTATATCATACGTGATGTCCTACCTATATTACGCCACATAAATATAGCTGATCTTTCAATTTTATATACGTTTAAGTGTCTTTTATATACCCTATCAAAAAAGTATTATGCTTGTTGAATAGTTCTTAACTTGTAACATCCACTTTCCTCTTTCCACTTCAATCCCAAAAACATTTCTTACAAATTTGCAAAAAACAATGAAAAGGACTTGTTAGCAAAAGAGACCACAAAATGAAAGGGTCACATGGGGTGTAGAGCTCAAGCCTAAAAGAGACTTTGTTTTGTTTTTTGAATAGATATATCACTCAAAAACCCAAAAAGCAAACCAGTAAAAGGTGACCCAAAAAGCTTTTTTTCCCCACACACACTGAAGACAACTTTCCAGTAATGGCGGCACATGAAGAACAACAACACCATCATCAACAACAAGAACAAGAAGACCCCATTTCCTCTTTATCCTTAAAACCCAACAATAAACACTTGGAGAAGATTTTCTCCTCATATTTGGGTCTAAGTTTCGCTGTCTTTCTTGGGTCTTTACCAAGAAATGCAGTTTCTTTGGTTGGGAGACTTCAGAACCGTAACAAGGAGCTAACTTTTCAGCTTATTGACACAGAGGAGCAGTTAAAGCAGCTACTTTTCAGGAGAAAAGAGGATTCAAAGGCAAATGCAAGAGTTGTGGAAATCTTTGCAAGTCATAGACATGCCTGGCAGCAAGAAGAGAAGAGGTTGTTACAGCAGATCGATGAGTGTGATGAAGAAATTGCTGAGTTAAGAGGGAGAGCTGAGCAGTTTGAGACAATGGAAAGTGAGTTGAGGGCTAATATTGAGGACTTGAAAAGGGAGATTAGTGAAAGAGATGAAATGTTGAACTTTATGAGTAGAAGGGGTTGTGAGATGGAGAATAGTACTAGTGGAGATGGTGGGAGTGATGGTGTTGGAGATTGTTATGCTGAAATGGGTTTGAGGTTTGGGAAAGTTGGGATATCTGAAGGGATGGATTTGGGGGTAGGGATGGAAGAGTGTTACTTGGCTAATGGGATTCCTAATGCTGAACAAATGAGTGGTGTTTATGGACAGAGTAATGGGTTTAACTCAGAATACTTGAATTCTGCTTCTAAGTTTTGGGCTGAAAAAGCTAGTCCTTGGCAGGTATGATCCATTCATTATTTCTTTTTGGGAACTTTTTTGTTCTTTATAGTTGTTGTTATTTGGGGTTTTATAGTGAGTGGTGTCATAATGTGGTAAAAATAAACGCAAAAGTCCTTTCCAGGATCTTCATATGTAGGAAGAACTTGGACTAAAGTTTGTCGCTTTAATGTTTGTCTTATATTTGGTTTTTCATGGTGAAACTTATGAATAAAGTTGCTTCTTTTATTTAACCATGGGATTGTACTTTAAGTACTACCACCTGATATTCTTTCTTTTAGTGTTTATCTGTTTGTTCATCTTGAGGCTGTGGAATTTGTTTTTGTATGTGATATCTGATGAAACAAATGATCCAGAGCAATTGAGGATGAACAAAATTAGGTAATAAAATGTTTGGCTTATAGGGTTCTTGGTGAAGTACAGGCCTTTATGAACTTTCTTCACATACCTGAAAATTTCACAGGAATATCTAGTTCTAATTGTTTCTGATAAAGCTGAAATGAAGGTGTTTCTCCGGGAGTAGTTCAGCGCCAAATTCAAATTGAATTGTATAATGATTACATTCTGAGATGCTTATTAATGAAATATGTAGTTTAGTGTGTACTCAGTTACCTCCTACTTGTCTTGTGATTTGTCTTTATTGTTGAGACTCCTGTCTCTATTATCTAAAATTTTGAATGGTTTGATCTTCTTAGTGGCTACTGAAAGTTCAAACTACCCAGGATATGGTTTTCTGTTTACTGAAAGATAATACTCACCTCAACTGTTCATTTTTACCCTATACTGGTGTTATGGACCACTGCTTGAAAACCAGGTCACCGTTTCGTACTTTTCTTCTTTCACCTTTTTCGTCCTATTAGAGGTTTGCAATTCTTGCTTCAAGAATGGTCCCCTTTGGCTGAATACTTTGTATGAAGGTTGGTTTCCTGGTTATGAAGGAAGCTCAAAAAAATGTATTCGGGTTAACTCTAGAAATCCGAAATCCGTTTAAAACGGATCGTTTTGTTGGCATAGACCACTGTGCCTCTAAAATACCAACTAATGACATCCAATTATATATGCCCTTTGGTTTTGGAAGTTCAATTCTGGTTAAAATGGATCCTTATATCAGCAAAGGATGGGCTGTTATCAGTCGACATCTAGTCCATCTGTTATATTTCTGTTTAAGATTCATCAACCTCAATGGAAAGATGTCCTCTCCCTTTCTTGTTGCAAGCTGTATCTTGTCCTTGTCTGTCTCTGTATCTTATTTTCCAATTACAATGTTATCTTTGGTAATGCGTTACACATCCTCGAAATAAAGCAAATGCCTCCATGAAACTTGAACTCCCCGCGGCCTCTAATCCAGGCACTAATCTTTCCCGTTCAAAAGGATCACTGGAACATTTTCCTATACTTGGTGGATGTGTCAAAGTTTGGACTAGGTAGAGATCACACATTCAATTTATGGCTGTGTTTTTTGTCTTTTATCATTTTTGTCTTTATTATATAGAAAAGAAGATCTGGATTTTCTTACCCTTGGTACAGTCACCCTTTTCATTTATTTGGAACCAGAGGAAACTGGAGCATTTTACTATGTTGTCTTCAACTTTAATAGAAAGGCTAAAGAAAACACACAACCTTAAAAATAAACCTAAATTACCTAACTATTAGTTGATCTATGCCTTGTGAGCTGGTTAAGGATTAGTCATATTTACAATGGTTAGAGCAAAAAGAGAAATGAACATCTAGATCACAATGCTTATATTAGTTTCAAGCTAGAATGGTAGGAGAAATGAGGTTCTTTTGACTCTTATTCAGCTTCTTCCTTCTATGTGAGATGTCCTACCTATCTTAGTAAAACAAGCTTGGTATTTAGGATGCTATTGGGTCTTAAGAAAATGTGTTTTCTTCATGCAGGATATGCAGTATGATTCTGGCGATTCACTTCACCATTTAAAGCATTTTGTAGCAAGGTAAACATTCTGTGATTAGTTAGACAAATGCTTAGATGTTTGCATTTTGATGTTGAATCAACTAACTAGGGTGAGCCCTTTTGCTTTCTCAGACGGGAGGCCCCTTGGAAGGTAGATGGTGAATCAACAGGAGTCTCCTCCAAACTAAAGTTACTTGAGCAGGAGCTACTGAATTTGGAAAAAATTGGGAAGACTGATTTATCTAAGGTACCATCATCAACGCGGAAGCAAGTGAAGAGATACCAAACTCTAGCTGGCAAGATCGATGATCTATGCAGAAGAATGGTAATTACTGCATCTCCGCAAGCTTATTGATTATAACTTCAGTATATGAATTTCAAAGCTTGTTACATGCATGCTTAGGTTTCTCTAAGAATGGACAATACGTACGTTTTTTCTCAAAAGAAATCGAGATCAAGAAATACACATAACTCATCTTTTTAATGTGAAATGGATTACCTCATGCATCTATAAGGCTAGGTAATGACTACTTTTATCTATTGGACTTGTTCGGAGAAGGTAATAATCTAGTCTTGATTACATCTGCTAACTCAAATATTTAGATGTTGGGTTATACTCTTAGCTTGCACGACTAGGCCTTACAATTAGCTTTTTTTACCTAACACAAACATACATCTGATAATAATCTCCCTCCCTCTTAGCAGCAGGCCAGTGATCCTTGCGAACCAAACCTGAGTCCTGAGTTCCGGACCCAAAGACAGACCGAGTTTTTGCTTGAAGCATTTCGACTTCAGCAGCGTGCATCTGAAACTGCACAGAAGCTGATGGTACTACAAACTGACAGCGGAAAAAGTTATTACGGGGACGAATTTGAAGGGCAAGCCCAACTAGCCACTAAACGATCCTTTGACTCCATCCGGAACAACTTAAAAGAAATCCAACGGAATTTAGAGATATGGCTTGCCAGAATTATTGGGGATCTGGAGGGAATCCTTTCTCGAGATGGTGCTTCTCGTGTAAGGGATTATTACATATCTAGATATCCTTTTGTTCAATAGTCATGTCTTGACATGCTCAGTAAAATCATGATTGAAAAAATGATGTATAGGTCCTTCCTGTTATGTTAACAAGATATCTCCAACTGAATGAACAATATGAGGTTGATAAGTCCATTTATGCACATAAATCTGCTTCACAGAAGCAAACTATTAATGCTAACTAGTACTATAAAGAGTGAAGATTTTTGACAGAATTATTGCTGCATGTCACTGTTCCTGATCTGGATGCTTGTCATTTACTAGTTTTACTTGGTCCTGGTCTTTCTGGATTAAAAAGTTGAAAGGATGGTGTGGCCCTTAGCAACTGGATAAGTGTCATGTCTACACAAATCTGGCAAACATTGAATATTTGTGGACCAAGTTTACAGTTCCATTTGATTTGAAATCAGATTGATTGTAAGTTGATATTTGTTTTGATTTGGATTCTTAAGCTGTATTTATTATTCTTAAGCTTAGCAAATGAGCAAATCATATATTTTTCATGAATAAGATATCAAAATATTCTAGGACGTTGAATTAACAAGTTATATAGCTTCATTTTACTTTTTATAAATAAATATTTGTAATTATATGTTATTATAAACTTTCAAATATGTTCAATAAACCAAACAACAGTAAGATAAAGTTATTCACGCGGTACATATTTTCTTCTTTTTTTTAAATTTTAAAATTATGGGTCTTTTCTCGTAAAAATTAGGTTTTTTTTCTCACCTAACCTAGTCGTGGACATGAGTTCATAAGTTGAATAATCTCTAACTAAAAGGATAGTCAAGGATGTGCCACCGTCGAACAAGAAGGATAGTTAAGGATGTGCCGCCACTCTCAAGCAAAGGCCAGTAGTATGTAATCTAAATTTAGTCAAAATTTCAATACGAGCTTTTATCAAATGTGGCTTTGATAGGTGGAAAAATAATTAAAATTTATCTTTAATATATAATACTCCCTTCATTTTACCACAATACCTATTAATTGATGTAATGGCCTGAGGTTATAACTTTTAACCATCTCTGTTCTATTTCTGTCAAGAAGTGCAATCAGGTTTTGAACCAAGTAGCTAATCACTCAATATAAAGAAACCAAATTCAAACTTTTTTAGGGGTTTATTATAGAAGGTTCAGACATACTTATAGCAGTAATTTTTTTTCCTAGCCAGGAAAAGGCATACACCTGCTGTTACACTAAAATCAAACAAGCCACATAATCAAATTCCAATAACAATTTAACAACATAGATAGATGAGCCTTATGCTGAAGCAGCACCTTCTTCCAGCAACTGTTTCACCTTGGTGATGTAGTCGTTCATGGCTTCATCGGTGGATTTTCCTGTCATAGATGCATGCAGTGCAATTAGTTGTGTTTCTCATACAACCAAGAGAAAGGAAGTCAATCTGAACACTGTTGTTAGATCACATACCTTCAACAGCCTTCCATGCATCCCACTTTGCTCTGTCTCTCATGTTGAACATGCCAGGACGGCCTGCCCATAAGAAAGGGCGTAAGAACAAAATGTAGCTAGTTTGAGACAGCATATACATATGCATAAGACATTTCAAGCATTATACTCACTTGTGTTGACATCGCCAACGGTGGCTTGCTTGTAAAGTCCGTAAAGAATAAGCTTGTTCTCATTGGTGGTACTCTCAGGCAATGTCTTAGCTTTCTCAGCATGTGCTTCAAATTCCTCCTGAAACCCAAATAGTTAAGTAAAAAGGTGTGACTGGTAGCAGAAGTTACAAAGATAAATTTCCAGGTATACTTTCTTAGTGATAAAATAAGGATGAGAATCCAACTTAATAGTCGAGATCGAAACAATTTGTGAATTAAGAGGGAACTGAACTTGTGGAAATCTAAAATACAAATTGAGTGTTCCTTCATGGGGTTAATGAAAGTTTGCAGTTCAGGATATCAAATATGTACGAGTTCATTGATGGACTTTAGCACAAGTGTACGCTTATCCTAGCAGTGAAAAGGGTTCATTCTATTTAGCCAACCTGAGTTCAATTCTCGCTTCCAATATTGTTTATTTTATTTTATAACTTGAATCCGAGTTCAATTCTCGCTTCCAACATTGTTTATTTTATTTTATAACTTGAATCCGCTTCGTGAAAATCCTAGGTCCGCCACTGGTTAGTGAAAGAGTATTTGCAAGAATGTTAGACAAGAAAAGCACAACAATACATTCTTCAACATTGTAAGAGATTCTGCTGGCCAACATTTTGCTTTGACCATGTTAAGACGCGAATTTTAGACACATGTGTTTATAATACAATTCTCCAACATAACCCTGACTTGTGAAATTATTTTTCAGTTCCAGGTGGATCACTTTTTCCTTTTCCTCTTCTAGAAATGCTACTATTTATAGATCGTGAAGCACCAAAAACATCCTCAGATAATGTATTATGACCTCTTCGGTTTGTTTACTGGTTTGCCCTGTTTGTTACCCTATGATTTAACCATTACCACTCAGTAGCCTATATACTTGTGGTAACAGGAATCCTTTTAGTGCGAGGCGATTGGCCAACCAACAATTTTTGTAGTCACTTAAAAATAGGTCAGACTAAATTACATCCACTATAGGTTATGAACAGCAGAGAAATTTCAAAGACAAGCTGAACACAAAGTGCACATTTCCTTCAACTTTTCCCCTTCTCCAATAAAAGAAATATGGAAGGGTGATGATAGGTTTTTGACCAGGAAACAAAAACTAGTCTTGAACTAGGCAATACAGGATAGGAAAGAGAAAGAAGCGGGCGCTATCTCATATTCAATTTTTGCTAGACTATTATTTACACAGAACTTGGCCAATGTAGCACCATATATATTCGAGAAACAGCCATTTGTTCACTACTAACATTTTGACGGCCCTAAATGCACATGAACTAATAGTAATCTGATTCTAACATCTCGTTCCCTGGGTTTAGTCATCGACTTAAGCTTCAAAGTATACACCATATATATAGCAAATAATATCAACAATCTCAAAAACTAAAAGAAGAAGACATTCATAAGATGAAATCTTCAAAACATTGTTGAAATTATGGACTACTTCTGGGCCAGAGACAATATATATGCCTTTTGATAAGGCCAAAAATGACATACACAAATTCCGACTAAAGTACTACTCATCTGCCATTACATCCGCACTACTTCTTATCGAATTCAGTGCTTACATTGCTATAATTACCATAAATCTTTCAACAAGGCCAAAAATGTACAGCATAATTGATTTCATTATAAGATCTATTTATAAGATGGTATGCCGCCACTCAACCACAGTATGAACTGCTAAAAAAAAACTCTTAAACATCAATTACACCAACAGATCAGATCAATCCAATCACCGAGCCTTCACACTATATAATAACCAAACAATCCTCACATTTGGATCTCTTTATCTACATTCACGTAACACAGAATCCACAAAATTACAGCACAAGCTGCACAATCGACAAAGATAACTAACAGATCCGCAAAAACCAATTGCACAAACAACACAAAACCCAGAATTGAAAAACGAACATTAATCACAGAAAAATACTTTTCACTGTCAAAAAAGATTAACACTCGCTAAACTCACTTCAAACAAGATAAAAATACATACTGAAAGGGAAAAAAAAAACAGAAATCTAAAGGGTTTTTAAAGAATTTACCTTCAAAGCCATGATCTGATCTGGTTAGCTTGATAAAAACGCGAGAAAACTGTAGATGTGATTGTGATGGAGATTGAAGAAGAAGGGTGGGTTTATATATAGTGGAGTATTTAGCATAGGAAATAACGTAATATTCGATTTGATTATGATAATCTAAACAAGTTGCACATGGATCACTTATTAGTCATAGTGGACCCAAAAATTTAGTGTAGATTATGGACCTATACTATGTGAGCTCCACAACATGTAAATTGTTGGGCTTCGATAGTCTAATGCAATACGTAATTACACGAATATTTCTAACATATATACTATTTCTTTTTTATTATATATATATAAGTTTAATTAATTAATAACATTATGTCACGTTTCAAGTCATATTATATCTAGTTACAATTACTAGAATTCAAATTGGAAAAAAGGTAAGCGAAAACTCCAAATACATGTGAATCATTAGGTGTATGTATCTGGAAAAGAGATGAGCGATACAGAAGAAGGGCAAGCGAGAAAGTCAAACACATGTAAATTCACTTAGATATAGTATATCCAATACAGATTACATCTATTTTTGATCGAACGTATCCGAGATACATGTATTTGATCTAAAGAGCAAAATCTAAAAAGATCGGTAACATTGCAAAATAACATGAATCTTAGTAATTAGCTCCTGCAACTAATGTGATTTCTATAAATTACTCATTAGTTCCTACTTGCTCAAATAGTTACAAAAAGTAAATCAGTTGCATCTTAGACACATTATGCATTATGGCATTTGTATTGTTTTATTCCATCTTATCCAAAATAACGAGATTAATCGATAGGAATTGTATACCCAAGTAGAAAATTAACTTCATTTTAAACAAGAATTCTTAAAACGAGCTAGAACGATTTACATCATTCTAATTTTTAGAAGAACGACACAGCTAAAACAAGCTATCGAGCTAGAACAAGCAGTAACTTATCAATCACATCTTTAAAAAAACTGACGCAATAACTAAGTTAGATGCTAAAGCATGCAGAAACAGAAGAGGAACAGGTCTTACGCTAATCAAAAGATTTGCATAATTTCACAAACAAAACAAAATCCTCAAATAAAATGAAAAACATAAGTTCCTCGAAATGATTGTATGATAAAACTTTCACCACAACGCCTACCAGAAAGTTGATAATGCTTAACAGACTACAGAATGACTCTTAATTGCTTATTTCTTCTCTTCCTTTTCTGCTTCAGCTGCCCTCTTCAACCTGGCTCCCATATGTCGAGCATTTGTACGCTCAATACGGAGCTTGCCATAGGCCTTGAATGATTTCATCTCATCGGTCACCTTCACAAAGTCAACAGCAGGCTGCTCCCTAGTAATAGGCAGGTATGGACCTTGGACCTGGGTGGCAGTAGCAAGTTCCTCTGCACTAGAATCACCAGCCTGGAAGATAGGGTAGTTTAAGATTAATTCAAGGAAAAAAGTGTTTATATACCACAGCAACAGGAACCCAAGGAAGCACAGTAAAGAACAAAAATTTCTGAATTTACCTTGACCTTCTTAGCACGCCTTGGGAAGATAACTAGCTTAGCCTTGTAGGTCTTAAGCCTCTGGACATTGGTTTGGAGACCTTCCAAGGATCTGTTCCTTCGGCGATGATCAACAGCAATGCCTATGGTTGGTGCTAACTTCTTGGGAATACCAGCTGCCTGAAAACCACAGGTAAACATTAGAGACAAGATCAAACATACAAAAGAAATATGGTACTTGACAAAAGAATTTCGTTTTTTTACACAATAGATTGGTTTTGTTTGATTGTTCTTTCACTAGGAGCAAGTTATATAACAAATGACATACATGTAACTAGAATTGTACCTTCAGTTCTTCAAGAGAGAATCCCCTACCAGCACGGACTTTCATGTTGTATTTAAGGGTTTGTCCATGAACAATAGGTCGAAGTGAACCAGCAGTTGGCCTAGGGAAGATCTTCACAGCCTTCTGCTGTCTAGCTGTTGACAACATAATAAAAGAGAATTACAGAAATGTTAGTATTGCACAACCAAATTTGAATTTCAAAATGAAAATAATCATGCCAAAAAATTCAGTAAGCAGATAACATACCAGCACGTCTCCTTGTTTTCCTAGCAGGTTGGTTGAACCATGTCCTTACATAGTTCTGCCAATGCTTCTTGAAGTGCCCATTGGGAATAACATTGTTATGCTTCATGACTTACCTGCATTTGCAATGAAATAAAATATCAAACAAGCATCCATCAGAATGCAACTGCTCTCATCAGCAAAATAGAACCGAACTATCTTACTTCGACGTTGTTATTCACACAGAAAATTCATATTCAATCAAGATATTACAATAAGCAGCAAGCAAAGCAAGCCAAATAAACAGATAAAAAATCAATCAAATAAACAAAAATCTATATGTGAGCAAGTAAAAATTATTCAAACAAATTTGATTTGTACACACTATTTACTACTTTTCCGGCTTTACATCTCTCGAAGTTTCTTTCACAATGTTAGTGACTACATATATTCGAGTTTTAAAGCATTTCTTTGACACGTTCTCCATGAAATCATCAAGCTTATTAAAGAAGTACTCCTGGCATGGTCTTTTATTTTTACTATGAACTGAGTAAATATACCGAACAAAATCCGATAGCTGATTTAAAAATTAACATACACAACAATAAGATATCCTAAGATCAAATATGTAAAAAGGAGATATTTACGAACTTCAGGTCACATTCAGAGCGAGCGATTAGACCAAGGTTTTCTGAGACTAAACATAAACTGCAATCCAATTCAATCCAAACACACCTGCAATTTCTTCGCTCAATCTAAGAACACTTCCCTACAAACACTCTACACACTGATTTAAACAATTATCCTACATTGCAAAAGGTATATCTATATGCATATGAGATCATCGAAACTCACAAAACTAAGGCACTGCGCATAAAAACGCAAACAAATCCAAAATTATCAGTTAAGATACAAGCTTATCTACCTAAACATACATTTTCAGTTCAATTATATTTGCATTATACAAATTCAATAACACATAGTATAGCTTACAAAATCAACTGAGCATTATTACTTGAGAAATTTCAAAGACTGGAACATACCTGGGGGATTTGAGGGCTAGGGTTCTGGAGGCAATGGAAGAACAAGGCACTGCAAAAGAATTGTACTTCGCTTTTATAGGGCTGAATGAAAAACCCTAGATTTTAAAAGGCCTAAAATGGATTTCGGAATGGGCTTTTCATTTGGGCCAGTGAACTTTTTTTCTATTTTTTCTATGGCCAGTTTACTCTATGGGCCTCAAATTATATCCAGTTTAGAAATTAGCCCAGTCCACTTTATTGGACAAGGACTAGCCCATCAGAATTCAATTGGGTGAATACAATTCTTAGGATCCTTATTCAAAGATTGAAAAATCATCCGAACGAGTAATCTCGATCCATATATTTTAAAAGTCGTTTCGTAGAGTGTATTAAGAAATATAATGCATGCATTAGCCGTGTGTATCAGTAGTACCTTGTTTGATACACTTTTTCTTGTCATGTACACTCTATTGTGTATTAAGTTGTGTAACGCTAATACCAAGTATGATTTCCCATCAAGGTTCTCTGAATTGCAAAGAGGTTCAGGGTTCGTAATTTGTGTAAGGATCTTTCACCTATCTAAATTCGGGCTCTTATGAACTCTCACAATCCCTAGGTATTAGTAGTAACACAACATTTAACGCTCGCGTTAGATTAAATAATTACAAAACTACTCTCAAAGCCTTTTAAAATATATTTCCTAACATTTTTTCTTTTTTGCATTTTTTTTCCTGTCATATGTTTTTGTTTTTTTTTTTTAATTTGTTTTTTAATGTCTTTCAATTCGTTGGTGTCTCAATAGACTTTATGGCCTCTTAAATATCTTTTTTTAAAATAAAAAATAAAATTCAACACAGTTTGATAAAAAAAAATTTACTGTTGTAGCGATAAATTTGATAAAAAAAATTATTTGCCAACTTTTTACAAAAATATTTCGACTCAAATAACAATTATTTAATATTATTTTCAAAAAAGAAGAAGAAGAGGAGTTAATGATATGTAAAGTATATTTTCAATTTGTTATTTCTAATACATCAAAACAAACAATGTATAAGAAATAATGCTTGCATAATTAATACACTCTATCAAACGACACCTTAGACTTTATAGTGTTACTTTGGAAAAATTACATAGCATAGCAAGATTTAATCGGTCGCAGATATAATTGAGTTGTCTTCACATATATTCAAAATCTACTTTGAAAATGCATATACATAGACATACATAATACATACAATTAAAAAAATATTGCATCCATTGTTACTTTTAATTAGGATAGATATTGAAGGTGTGTGGATGCATTGTATATTGCTACATTATGATAGATTGGTGTGTTCTTCTTTCCAATCTTACCACTCCTTTAAAGTCTTTTACGTGATAGATCTCACCTCAGTAATTTAGATCGGAGACGATCATCTCGAAACACATCAAAATTTGCCTGCAATATCGATAAAACCTAAGAAAGCAACCCGATTAGATATTAAAGAATCTGATATTCGGATTTAAAATTATTTGTATTATTATTATATGTCAAAACATTTTCAATCGGTTAATTGTTTTTATGTAAAATTATTGAGGATATATAAATGGCTGAAATTGTATCAAATATTTCATGATAAATAGAGGAAACATAATGGAAAATATTGGAACACATGTTTTTTTTATGGTATTTGTGATGTGAATATTGACTAATTGATGGGTTGCTTTAGTATAAAATAAGTTTAAATGTGAACAGAATCAAAAGTTGTCATTGAATGGGAAAATTTTATTTGAATTGGACTTGCTAACTACTTTTTATTTAACAAAGTCCAATTCAAATTGAATTTCCCCTTGCAATGACAAATTAACAGTCCTAATTATCAACAAAGATTATGGTGGAGTGATAAGTTCTTTCATTTTTAATCAATGGTTTGAATTTGAGTCTATTCGGATACAGAATCATCTTTGTTAGGAAACGCTTTATAGAATGGTAAGTTTTCTTTTATTTTTAATCAATGATTTCGAGTTTGAGTCCATTTGAATACGAAATCGTCTTTGTTATGTAACGCTATATGGAATGGTAAGTATTCTTTCATTTTTAATCAATGGTTTTGAGTTTGAGTTCATTCCTATACGAAATCGTCTTTGTTAGGGAATGCTTTTACTCCTTACTATAGGACTTCATGTGAATTCAAATTTAATCGGGCTCTAATATATGCATCGAAAATAAGATGAAAAAAAATGAGTGAAGACGATCCCTTAATTAAAAATCCAACCTATATAAAAAAAAATTAACCATCTGAGAAAAGCAAATTAGGTAAAGAAGAATAGCGATTTGCATTAACCAAACGAGATTTGACAAGAGATAGTAAGATATTTTTATATTAGGGTTGTAAAATTGTATATATAGGGTAATCGATTAGATAGTAAGATATTTTTATATTAGGGTTGTAAAATTGTATATATAGGGTAATCGATTAGATAGTAAGATATTTTTATATTAGGGTTGTAAAATTGTATATATAGGGTAATCGAAAATAATCATTAGAGTTTTAAATATCACGGATCTATATAGTGTAAGAAAATTAAATGTGTATTTAAAATTTCATGACAATAATTATTGAGCTTGCAAATAAAATTTTATATATAATAGGAGAGAAAAAACATATAAGATTCCATTGATAAAACATATAAGATTCAATTGATACCTCTGATGAAGTGAGACATTTTAGAAAAAAATTGAACGAATTTGGCCTATATAAGGAAGAATATATCACACTATCATATTTATGTTAGATTTTTAAATTTATGAACCAAATTAAACTAATAAATTATCATCATCTTACTTAATTCACGATTTGATTCGATTTTCAGTTCAATTTTACGCTCCTAATTTAAAGTATTTTTACATCACATGAAAAGAACAAAAGTAAAGGAGAAATATCGATACTCAATCTGGTGATTATACTTATCAACTTATTATATTTTAATTATTTCATAAGGTCATAATATAAATAAATCACCTTGGTTAAGTGGTAAAAGTTTATATATAAACACGCATATTAATTTAGTATAGATATCAAGCACAAACAAATTAGTTGTGTCCATATATCGAAGACATATTGCTATGGGAATTCATAATAACTATTCTTCTAGTACATTCTTGTTAAACCCCGCTTCAGTATTGTACATGATTGCTCATGAATTATATTAAAGACATGAATCATACTAAATAAGCTCCGTACAATAATAATATTGAATTCAAAACTTAATATAGAAAATTTTCTCGCTCAATCGACTTGTCCAACAATATTTAACCAAGGGCAAGAAACAAAATACAATACAAATGAAGAAAGGCAAACTATATTTAAACACTCATTATTTGAATTACTAAATAGATCTCCAAATCTTAATTTTTCTTCTTCTTCTTATGTTGTCTTCTAAATTTTCGACAAAATTATACTCATAACTTTTTTATCCAAATGAATTTGGCTTTATAGATTATGGAATGCGTGGGATCTTTAAAAAAGTAATTAAATAAAGTCAAGCGTGCAATGCATGAAATAATAACTAATTCCAAAGTGAATGTCTTTGTCCTACTTCAATTTTAATAATTTGGATTACTTAAAATTTACAAATAGTCACTTTTCAACTCTTATAATTTTTAAAAATAATTATTGTCATGAAATTTTAAATTCAACTTATAAAACTCTATGATATTATCATAATTTTTTATCTGTAGAATTTAAATTTTATAATTGACTTATCAATATTTCTGCATTTTCTTTGGATAAACGATAGAACCAAACACAATAACTTGCTTTTAAACAAACAAGAGTTATCGTGGATTGTAGTAAGAATATCTTTAGTACGATTTTTTTTATTACGATACACTTTTTTTCTGTAAAAAATAAAGAACATATTCATATGATGTGTAAATTTTAATTAATTAAAAGTCATGGCAACATAAACGCTATAAACACCGAGTGAAAAATAATAAAAATAACTCAAAGCTAGCTATTTTAAAAGGGCTAACTAAAATTTAGGAAATGTCCAACTAGCTACGTATCAAGAAGTTACTAAATTATAAAACTTTAACTAACTCTGACCTCTTAATTATTGGATGATCTTTTATTTAGATATTAAAAAAAGATGGTTTTAGATAATTTAACATTACCTTTTTCTATAAATTAATCTTCTTTGTACGTAATTATACATTAGTTTAACTTGTCATTATATATATTCCTCTAATTTATAGGTTTTTAAAGAATCGTTACGCTTCTCCTTACTTCCATTAAAAGCATAATTTTAAAAAGTAGAGCGACTTAACGAATTCGGTGATCTAAATTAAAATATATTTAAAAGCCCTTAGTTTTCCCCTCATAAGTTAATTGCATTGTATTGTTTGATCTATATATTGATATGATAAATTGTCAATGAGACACAAGAGAAACTCATATGCCTCGACTTTTGTGGTAGAGCGCAGCGCGTGATATAGATTTGATGTATGTTAATAATATCAAACTCTCGCTTATATTTAAAAATATGAGAGAACTAAGTGATAAATCAATTAACAAATTATTTCGAATATTACTAAACTTAACCCCCCCCCCCCCCCCAAATATATCCAAATTCGAAACATTTAACAAGTGTACAAAGAAATAGAGCCAAAGTGGTGAAATTTGAGAGATCTTTGATGAGGTAAGGGAAGGTGATCGTGTGACATGTTTATTTAGGTATATATATAAAAAATGGATTATGAATTTATGTTTCTTTAGTGGGTAAATAGGATAAGGTCATCGATGACATTTGTTAAACAAGAAAGTATTAAATCTTTTAATAAATAAAAAATATTTATATCATCATTGATAATTTTAATAAAGTTACACAGAATTATTTGTAAGTGTCACGGGAGATTCAAAAAGGTAATTTAAAAAAAAATCTAAACTTTGGTTGGTGAAAAAATCCCAGAGAAGAAAAAAAACACGTAAGGGGTGGAAGAAATTATGAGGAAAAAACTTATCCGCTTCGGCAACTCAATGTAATTTTTATTATAGGGAAAAGAGTCTGATATACCTCTCAACTTTGTCATTTAAAGCTGATATACCCTTGTTATGAAAGTGGCTCATATATACCCCTACTTGTAAACAAATGGATCACATATACCCTTTTCTTCTAATGGAATTGAAAAAAAAAATTAATCTGACTTTTATTATTTTTTTCTAAAAAATATAATTCCATATGAGTAAATTTAATCCTCGTGAAACATATTTTTTTTGATTTTTTTTGTTTCAATAACTAATTTATAATTATTATTTTGATAATCAAATTTATTTATGTTTCACTAATATTCTTGTAAAACTTATTGTAGATGACCAAATTTTTTCTTCGAATACGAAATTAAATTACAATACACAAAAAACAATAGTTTTATTTTTTTCTTTAAACTAAGGAATGAAAGAAAAAAATAAAATAAGAATAAGAAACTCAAATAATTATAATAAAAGAAGTCAAAAAATAATTTATGTATGAAAAAAAATTAAAATATACATTAAACTTTGATAGAAGAATCATATATACCACTAAATGATTTTTTTTAAAAAAAATTAGAAGTAATAAATATAAGTTTAAAACTAATTTTTTAACTTCCGTTAAATGAAGGGTATATGTGAGCCATTTTATAACGGCAGGGGTATATGTGAGCCGTTTGTATAACAGTAAGGGCATATATGAGCAACTTTTATAACGAGGGGTATATCAGCTCCAAATGACAAAGTTGAGGGGTATATCAGATCCTTTTCCCTTTATTATAATGTAATTTAGTGAAGTAAAATAAAGGCTAAGTCATCTAGAGACCCTAAAAATTATTCGCATATTTCACTTAGATACTTCAAATCAACGTTTTACCTATTGAACACTTTTAGCTTTACAAAATTGTTCCTATTAGACACATTTTGATAATTAATTAAAAATTGTAAAGAGAGTGTGATGCACTTGCCATGACATGACAATTTAACTAATTGAATAACGTCGTGTGGCTTTGAGCTCAATATAATTATAATTAAAAAAATTAACTAAAATCCTAAACTTGCATGTTGCCGCCTCCGATTGCTGCCTTCGCCCCAAGCCCCCAATTTCATCTTCTTCCCCATTTTTTTTTAGAAAAAACTTAACTCTCCTGTTTTCTATAAGATTTATTTTTGTTCTTATGCGTAGATTTGATTTATTCTTGAACTGATTGGGTAGAAAGTAAGAGATTTATGGTGGCAAAGTTTTCCGACGAACAAACTAAGATGACAATCTGAAAGTTGTGATTGATTGTTTGAAATTTTATGGAGGAAGAAAGACATTGACGACATAAATTTGGAGAAAATGAGGTGGTGTTGATGGTGGATGGTGGGGGCGATGACTAGTAAAAAATGGAATGGAGACGATGGCCTGAAAAAAAAAGGGGAGAAGAAGACGATGGAGAAAGAACGTAAAGGAGAAGAATGGGTAAAGTGACGAGAGACCCGGTAAGAATCAAGGTGGTGCGAAGAAGAAGAATGACTGCAGCGGAAT
Organism: Solanum corneliomulleri; assembly: GCA_027704805.1. NCBI lineage: Eukaryota > Viridiplantae > Streptophyta > Magnoliopsida > Solanales > Solanaceae > Solanum > Solanum corneliomulleri. The sequence goes on from JAKWIY010003059.1 coordinate 54,000,353, forward strand.
GAGCTTTAATGATGGTGACACGGACGATTGCCCGAAAGGTGATGGCAATGGTGGTTAAGTCAAAGAAGAAGAAGAGATGATAATTTAATTATTTTTAAAAAGATAAATCTTTTTCTATGCCTTTCACGCTCTTCTCACGTGTGTATTACACACATATTGCCATGTCAGCATAAAATGTTTAATAGTTAAAATTTCTTACAGTTTAGTTGTTCAATAGGTATATGGTTGAATTTGATGTCTAATTAAAATATGCGGACAACTTTAGAGGGCTCTGGATAACTTAAGCCTAAAATAAATTATAAATTCAAACACATGGCATGCATGTATTGACTTAGTGTAAACACCCGGTGCGGGTAAATTTTATCCAAATTACCATGCGAACTTTTCTATAGTTAAATGTTTGACGGGGTGGTCGTAATTTAACTTGGATTGGTTATTGATGAAAATCAAAATCAAATTAATTTAGTTGGTCATTAAAGTTTTAAAATCAAATTAAATTAATCTAGTCGGTTTGGTTATTGTAGGTTTGGTTCAATAATCTGGTTTTTTCAATTTGAAAGTAATACTTAATTTTTTTTAGGATATAAGTTTGTCGATAGACACAAACACCTAGTATATGAACAATCAACAGGAAAACTATTGTGAGTTCAATTAAACAATTAAGAACATTAGAGTTATTATACACGAATAAAATGTCTCAATTAAGTGAAAGTGTGACTATCTTTATATTTATATTTTATTTATGAATAATATATATACGATTATAAAATTTATATATGTAATCTCTTGATTCAATTTGATTATTTCGCGGTTGTTCTTTAGTGAAATTAAAATCAAATCAAACAATATCGTGTTTCAAACTTTAAACAAACCTAATCAAACCAAATATCAATTTCTTTAATCGATTAGGTTTGATTTGCTATTCGATTTAATTGTTTTAACCATTTCTATGAACAACCCTAATTGCAACATTTACCAGGGGGTTTACGAGTGTTAAATGGGAGATGCAATTAAATTTAAGTGGATGAAATAAAATAAGATAAATGAACTTATTATTTGATTCATATTTAGAAGTTAGTGTTTGCCTCATATTATCGGATTATTTTAATAATGAAACACTTAACCGACTTGTGACTTGTTGTAAGCAAAGAAAGAAAAAGATGAACCAAGAACATAACACCTAAAGAAAGACAAAATATGTTCAACAAATAAAGGCAAAGAAATCAAAAAGGAAAAGAAATCACACACTACATCAAGAGGGAAAGCCATATGATGTGCGAGACATAAAATGAAAGCAATTATTGTATTTAATATCGTAATAAAGATATGTCTTGATCTCTAGAATCAATCAAATTTCACAATCAATCAAGCAAATCATGATCAATCAAAAATTCCATAAATCAATCAAATATAACAAGATTGCAGAAGATATTCAAAATCGTAGATAAATCACCTACAGAAGAAAATAGATAATGTGCATCAATCAGCGGATGCTTTTAACACAACTAGATCAGTTAACATTCAAGACTACAAGGAAGAAATCAAAATCAAGGGATGCATTCAAGTTAACGAGATCAGCCAAAGATTCAATACAACAAGAAGATCATCATACAAATAAACAAATCGATTTGTTCATGCACATATATGATATGGTCATGACCAGCAAATCAATTAGAATAAAATCAAGGACTTAATCAAACATCCTTGATTAAAACTCCCTTGGATTTCCGTAAAGAAAAAGTCCTCCAAAGCTATTTAAACCACTATTAGCCATAGTTGTGAAGCACGCACTTCACTTGAACTAATATTGTAATATTCTTTTATCTTTCATAAAACTTTGTACAAACTTGAGTTAACAGTTGAAATGAAAAGAGAAAGAAAGATCTGAGTGTAAGTTATACAGATAGAAGTCGTGTCGAAAAAGTAGATCTGATTTGCAAATCAGACGTGCGGGCTCTTAATTATAACATTTTGTAACACCGAGTTCTTAACAAGCTCTTAAGAAAACCCTTGTAACCCAAGGGACTGGACAAGACATCACATCGATGATCCGAACCAGTATAAAAACACTCTATGTTATTTACTATCGCAAGTTGTTATTACCTTTTATCTAATCTAGTAACGTGCAAATGAGTCGATATTTTAATTTACCCTAACTTTTTTTTTTCTTCTTATATTATATTTATGTATAACATAGCAAATATCTTCTTAAACATATTTTGACACAAAATTCTCGTGGATTAATTTTAATATTATATCAACCTAGTTTTAAAATGAGATGAATCATGGTAGTTAAAAAATTGAGTAGATAAAATAAGCAAGTCATTAATTCATTCAAACCTAAGTAGGTTGGACTAAGGCTGGGCATCGGAATGGAATAGGACCACCGGAGTGGAACTGGACAATTTGACCAGATTGTAATGAATATCGAGATAAATCAGATCAGAATTATCAAAATAGAGGCTGAATTTTGTCCCATCCTATATATAATAGAATCGGGACGGACTGAAATGTATTAGAAAGGAATGGGATAAACAGAATAGCACATATAGCTATTTCAAAAAATAATTTTTTTAGAGTTATTTTGAATTATTTAAAATACGAATATTTTTTTCATAAGTTTATTAGTTTATAGAATTAAGTTTTAAAATTTATAATAATTTTACTTAAATTTAATTTAAAGGAAGCTTATAAGTTATATATTAAGTTATTTAACTTGTACGTTAAATAAGTTTGATAAGTTATATATTAAGTTATATTTATAATTTGTAAGTTAAATAAGTTAAGTTTGTAAATTTAAAAAATTAAATATACAAAAATTAAATGCTTATAAAAGTAAACAATGACAAAAATATTATTTTTTAATTTAATTAAAATGATTTATCGGGTTAGGAATGATATCAAATCGGATTGGAACGAATCAGGATGAACTGATATCATATATCAATACCAAAGCATGATATCGTTTTATTTCGTGTATCAGTTTAATAAATTGCACCCCGTCTTAAATACTATCTAATCGAAATGAATCGGTATGGTATCAAAACAATATCAGATAAGTACTGGTATAATTTCGTCCGATGCTCAGGTTGGACGACCATGATTGTATGGATCAGATTTACTACAACTTTATTTAATGGAAGTACTTAATGGGAAAGAAAATATTGTTTGAGAGTAACAATTTATGTTTCACTAATCAATTTAAAAATATTTGTGCTAATAATAAAGTAATACTTTATGTTCGACTAATATTTCAAAAACACTTTTAAAAAGAAATTATTTTTAAAAAAATATCTATTATTATTCAAAAACCTATTTTTTTTTCTAACAACTTGATCGAACAAACTACTTCAACAAAAACCTTACTCCTTTTTATATAGCTTTAGGTCCTCGTTTTTAGATTTGGTTTCAAATAATTCAAAATAATATTTGGGGATTATTATAAATAATTGCTTATTTGAAGTTTAAAGAGTTTTCTTTTTCAAATTGTTTTTTCATGTTAAACATAATTTTATTTTTTTAAAAATTACTTTAGCTTAATTTCAACAGAAAAGGACCTAAAATACCCTCAAAGTATTGAAATGGTACAAAATTATCCTTGATTCACCTATTGGCTCCAAAATACCCTTTCCACCTACCTATTGACTCCAAAATACGATTGTTATCCACCTTTTGGTTCAAAATTGACTACTTATTTAATGGTTTTAAATTTAAATTTTTTAAATACGTGGCGCTAAACTATTTGTTATAATTTAACTTATTAGTATAATTTATAAATCAATTCACTACCCAACCACTGTTAATTAAAACCCTCCAAATTAATAAATTTGTCACATTATTAGTGCAACAACAGAAAAACTACTGTCAAATGAGTGTTTTTTAAAATTTGAGTTGAAAATATCATAGATTCAAGTTTCTAAATAAAAATTATCGATAAACTTAAAAGTCTGACTATGTTCATCTTAATTATTGTTACGTCTCATTTATATGATGTTACTTCACAGGTAACTTTTTTTCAAAATAATATATTAAAGATTTTAAAACAAATCATAAATATTTATAAAATTATATTTTAAAAAAAGTGCATGAATTAATTCGGAATGTATTACTTCTTTACCTTTAATCATAAAATCTAATTCAATCTTGAAAAAGAATCCTATTGAAAGTGTCCTCCTAAATAAGTGGTTCAACCTAAAGTTAATTGGGGCTTCGGTTCGGACTCAAATAATTTTGGATGTCATTTTCAGGAATCTATAATTACATCGTGTCTTAGTAGTGTTTATGGCGATTTTGATATTATAATTGAATTATTAATTGGGTGCGGTTTAATTAGTAATGTGTGAGTAGTGGGTTGGTTTATAAATTATATAAATAAATTGTCACGACCCAAAACCGAGCCGCGACTGGCACCCACACTTACCCTCCTATGTGAGCGAACCAACCAATCTAACCCTTAACATTTCAATGTATATCAACAGAAAATAAAGCGGAAGACTTAAACTCATTAATAAAAACCAATTCAATAACTACTAAAATTCAACATCTATTATTCCCCAAAATCTGGAAGTCATCATCACAAGAACATCTATCTCAAATTACTAAACTAAGATGTCTAAGAGCTAAAACAAGTAAAAAGCTATGTCCATGCCGGAAGTTCAAGGCATCAAGACTTGAAGTGGAAGATCCAGTCCAAGCTAGAAGCATTAGCTCACCTGAAATCTAGCTTGATGAAGACTGCTAGAGTTGCGGTTGAGTTGAAGATGACGGAACGTTTGCTGCACTCCACAAATAAACAAAGACGAAAACATAAAAGTAGGGGGTCAGTACAACCACAAGTACTGAGTAAGTATCATCGGCCAACTCAAAATAGAAACACTATATATCAGTTAATATCATAAATCAACTATAATACTCAACATGTAGCAACAACAAGTACTATAATCATCAATAAGTACTAACAAGTTCATCCATGAGGACTCAGGCCTCAATATCATACTCATTTGGGAATTAGGTTTATTAGATTGAGTATATTTATTCATCTTTCAAGATTCATTATCTTTCTTCCTCTTGTGTCGGTACGTGACACCCGCTCCATATACTATCCTGGTGCCGGAACGTGGCACTCCGATCCTCATTCTATCCTGGTACCGGAAGTGGCACCCGATCCATATTCTATCCTGGTGTCGGAACGTGACACTCCGATCCTCATATACTATCCTGGTACGGAACGTGGCACCCGATCCATATTCTATCTTGGTGTCGGAACGTGACACTCCGATCCTCATTCTATCCTGGTACCGGAACGTGGCACCCGATCCTCTATTTCTATCCTGGTACCGGAAGTGGCACCCGATCCCCTAATTCATCAAGCCTTCTTTTATACTAAGGCATCATCATCTCATTATATAATTTATCAAGCCTTCTTTTATACTAAGGCATCATCAATCTCATTATAAATTTATCAAGCCTTCTTTTACACCAAGGCATCATCATAACAAGTGAATTAGGGTTTCTTTCAAGATTTGGGATTCAATAACTTCATCATGCTCATATAATCACAAATATATAATCACATTCATACAAGCATACAATTTAAGCACATAGCAGGGTTTACAATACTATCACTACATATCATTCACTATTAAGAGTTCACTACGAATATCGTAAAACCATAACCTAACTCCACCGAAGAATTGAATTCAACAAGCAAATTCCCAAGCTTTGTGCTTTTCCTCTTCGATCGATTCCTCTCTCTCTATCTTTGTTCTTTCTTTCTTATTCCAACCCTCTTTCTTTTACCCTAATTAGTATATAATTAAGTATAAAAGATGACAATAATAACCCACTAATTTACTTAAGGTTACCTCTTTTAACCCCTAAGTAATTAGACTTATTAATATAAACCCTCTAACTTTATAATTAAATCAGGAATAGTCCCAAAACGTCCCTTAAAACGTGTAAAGAAATCCGACCCAGCCTGGGATTTGCGCAACCTGTGACGGCCCGTCGTGCCTGCGACGGTCCGTCATGCAGGTCGTCGCAACATCTTAGAACTCTGTTTTTCACTAAGGATTCTGTGACGGTCCGTCCTGCACTTCCGTCATGACGTTCAGAGACTCGTTCCCCGTACCAAATTCTCAAGAGTTGAAGTGTTTTGCAACGGGAGCTCACGACGGTTCGTCGTAGCTGTGACGGCCCGTCCTGCAGGTCCGTCACAGATTACAGAGAGTCGATTTTAATACCCAAATTTTAGAATTCTAAGTGTTCTGGGACGAGACACCCTCGACGGTCCGTCGAGCCCATGACGGTCCGTCGAGCCCATGACGGTCCGTCGTGGTATCCGTAGTCTTAGCCAGTTTTTCTAGAAATAAAATTTGCTGCTTAAAACGACTAAACAGGTCGTTACATAAATTAAATTATAACCAATAGTTGAATGCCAAGTATTTTAAAAAATATTTAAAGAATTTAAATTTTTTTTAAAAAAAAAATAAGTGGTCAATTTTGAATCTAAATGTGGATGACAATGGTATTTTGGAGCCAATAGGTAAATGAGAAGGACATTTGAGCCAATAGATGAATGAAATACTTAAGGGTATTTTAGGTCTTTTTCCGTAATTTCAAATACTTACATTTAAGAGTAAATTGAGAATTTATATTCAGTAAATTCTTAGGATATATATTATATATATATATATATATATATATATATATATATATATATATATATATATTATATATATATTATATATTACAATCCAAAAGGGCTATGATGAATTAAAATCTAACATGATGAACCAAAACATGATTTGAGTAGTTAATTGTAGTTTGGTGATTTGATGTTTGTCATTCGATTCTTCTCTTTTAATTAATCTATCTAATTATATATATTGTATTCAAATTATCATTGCATGGAAATACAATTATAATTATATATAGTCTCAAATCATGCCCACCTTACACCCACAATTGGGGGCACAAATAAACAAACATTCAGCTTGCTTATATGATGGGATTGGCTCAAATTCAGTTAACATATACATTATTATATTATAATATCTTATAATAAAATAAAATATAAAAGATATATCACATAAATTATTGGATTTTGAGTACCCTACATCAATAATTATCTTATAATTTTAAGTTATATCTATATTAACTGTATAAAGATTTTTATATTATTAAATCAAATCAATCAAATATAATAAGTTACTTTTCTGTTTTCCAAGTTATCATAATAAATAAATTAAACTAACTTAATTGGATAGTTCTTGTTTGGATGGTTGTCACATGTTTAAAATCCATATGTTTCATTGTTTTGATAAAGGATAATGCCCAAGTACCCCTTTAATCTATGTCCGAAATCTTAGAGACACACTTATACTATACTAAGGTCCTATTACCCTCTGAACTTATTTTATTAATAAATTTTTACCCCTTTTTTACCTACGTGGCACTATCTTGTGGGTCCAATGATGGTTGACTTTTTTTTTTTCAAACTAGTGCCATGTAGGCTAAAAAGGGGTAGAAAATTACTTGTAAAATAAGTTCAGGGGTAATAGGACCTTAGTATAGTATATAAGTGTGTCTCTGGAATTTCGGGCATAGGTTGAGGGGGTACTTGTGCATTATCCCTTTTGATAAATATACATTTGAATGAATTGTATTATTTTATTGTTCATTACAATATCACATATCGATAATTTGAAAAATAGTTTATAAAAAAAAGAAGATTAAACATTACATGATAGAACTATTATATAAAATAAAGGGGATAGAGTTAAAAAAAAAGCCCTTAAAACTATGTTAAAGGAACAAAAATGTCATCCGTTTGTAGTTTGAGTTTAAAAATGTCTTTCTCATCATATTATGGTCCAGAAATGCCCTTATTTATATTTTGGGTAAAAATGATTTTTTTTCAAATAAACATATTATTTATTTTATTTTTAACACTTTTTTTTCTAGTAATATTTTTTTAAATTAGCAAATGTTTATTTTCAATTAAAAAATGAAAATATTTCTTATTTTATTATAATTATCTGCTATCGTTATATAAATCTAAATTAATATGGGTATACTATGATATTATACATATGACATATATTATCTGTCAAGATGCTATATGAAGTTATTTTTATTGATAAGATGAGATTAAGGAGGAAAAAAATATTTCCTACATTTTTATTTGTAAAAGTGATTTTAAAAGAAAAAAACAAGATCATAGTTCTTTAATAATTTAATTAAGAAGAAAATATAGTTAAAAAGAAAAAATATATAGTTATTCGAAAAAGGATATTTTGGATCAATTTTAATAATTATAAAGAATTTTTTGGACTAAAGTATTGACTGCAAAACATTTTTGAACTAAAATATTAACAACATATATATTTTTAAATTAAACTATTAACAAAAGATATTTATATTCCTTTTACGTATTTTGGAGATATTTTTGACTATTTTCCTCAGAATGAAAATCAAAAGTGAAAATTGGATCATTAGAATACAGAAAGCAAAGAGTACAAAATGAATAAATTTTTGTTACACAAAAAGACACCATATAATACATTATATGTAACAACTATCCAAACACATTGAATGATATGTTCTCTCTCCATCATACTTATTTTGACTTAAATACGTGTAAAAATAAATATATAGCAACACTATTAAAATATCTTTTAATATAGTTGTGATTTTAAAGCAAATCACATGAAAATAATAAATTTAAAAAATTACTAAAAACAGAATCATCCCTTTTTAAACTAATTAAAAAAGTAAACAAATCAAATAAATTAAAATAGAAAAATTACTCCTATACACCAACGACGTACATAACTTAATTATTTTTTTAATCTTATATACTCTTTCTATTTAAAAAAGATTAATCTACTTTTCTTTTTAGTCTGTTTTAAAAATAATGATTTTTTTCTTTTTTGGTAATATTTTAATTTCAGTTTTACATACAACATGTTTAACGCCACAAAATCAAATGATAATTTATGTATGTTTGACCTAACTTTAATTTAGGACCACAAGATCCAATTTTTTTTTATATTCTTAAATTTCGTACCAAAACAAACCAGATATTTTTTGTGAAACGGGGAAAGTAATAAACAATTATAAGAATAGCAATGTCTCCCTTTGACCATGTACACTTGTTTTCTTGCTTATTAATCTCTCTCTCACTTTATCATTCATATATACTCAAGCCACAAACTAAACTCTATTCATCGAAATCTTTTCTTGATGAAGTAAAATCATAGAGAAATTATATATCACAAAATCAATTTATTTGATTTAAATCTCTATTTAATCTATAAAATAAATGGTGCCAACAACAACAACTACATCATCAGAAACTCTTCAAAATTCTTCAATTTCAGTAGCAGACAAGAAAACTTCTCAACAAAATGGTGATAACAACAATCAGGTAATTAATTAAGAATATTTAACTTCCTTAATTATTAAGTTTATTCATTTGTTTAATTAGATTATGAACATGGGCGGTTTAATTAAAAGTGTAAAAATGGTGATTTTTTTTTCTGATTAGCTCTAGATAGCTAAGCTGTGTTTGTTAATTAATTAATTAAATTAATTATGGACGGTAATCATCCTAATTAAATAAGTAATCGGGTAGTAATGACGATGACGTTTTTTTTTTTTGGAAAAAACTATGGATTTCTCTTAAACTACTTGGTGTTGGTGAAATAAACAAATGGAAAAAATATATATTATTTACTTATCATGGAAAATAAAATGTGTATGAATTTTTTCGTTTATTAATTAGAATTTGTTTAAATTAACTTTTCATTTTAAACATATTAAGTTATTAATGTAGTTAACTAGTAGTTATCCTAACTCCTTCACAAATATTACATATTTTTTTTTGTTTAAATTTTTATGAAATAGACATTTAAAGCAATAAAACAGTGAAATATGTCGGCTTTAATTCTCATTTTTTTTTTATTTTTTTTTTAGCATATTACTTGTTTGCTAAAGCTTCAAAAAAAATTTAAAATTTTTATCGCAAGTGCTTTTGGAAAATATTTTTTTAAAAAAATAGTTTATGTTTTGCTAATTAATTTTAAAAATACTTTTTATTATTATTAAAACAGAAATATGTAAACAAAGTTTCAAAAAATGCATTTAGAAAGAAAGAAAAACACAATTTAAAGAATTTTTTATTAATATTTAAATAGTGATTTGTACTTGAACAAACTTCCAAAAAAGTGCATTTAGTTATCTAGTAAATATTTTTGACTTTTCAAAACTTTGGCCTTTAAAATTAATTAACTCGTTTGGACAATAAGCACTTTTTCCTTGTACTATAATTACAAGTTTTATGTTAGATGTTTAATTTAATAGATAATTAACTTTAACTGCAATTAATTCTTATACTTTTTAAATTATTAAATCTCAATAACCTTTTTTCTGTTATTTCTAAATATCTAATTACCTCTTAAAAATAGTAAAAATTATAAATTTAAATATAAATTATATCATATAAATTGAAACGAAAAAATATCGTTTTTCTACGAATTGGGTGGGGAAGGGAGATTATTGTGGGGTTTGTATGTTGAATAATGAAGAAAAAAACACTGCACGCCTACAATGAGTGCAGTGTATTTAGAAAAAATGTTTAAAGACATAATTTTATTTTACTTTTAAGTTGAAAAGCAAATGGAGACATAAAATATAATTGCCGCATGGTTGACTTGGCTTGCTTTGTTAATAATGATCATCAAAAACTAAACTTTTAGCGTGTACTTTCTACAACAAAATACTCATAATTTATCATAATAACATTAGGTTTTTTGAATTATGATACGATCTCGACTATTCATTAGGTATTTATTTTATTTTATATATAATATATTATTAAAAATATGAAAAAAGATTTAAAATATCTTTAAACTATTAGGTAAGGTTTCAAAAATATCGCTCATTCATGATATATTTGGCTAAAAATACTCCTCACTGACATCACCATTCGATGACCCCCTAATGTTATCATGAAATTTCACTTAGACAATGATATTTATTTTGAACCCCTCATGTAGGATTTTATTGTGTCATTTTAATATTTTTCGCTACATGACATGGTGAGTGTAACGTACTCAAAGTCAGCTCGTGGAGGGTTTCTTTTTCGAGCCAAAATTATTTTAAAACACTGTATCTTCTTCCCTCTTTCTTTGTGATTGTCTCATCCACCATACACCATCAATCCATGACGTCGTCGATACATCATCGTCATAAATCTTATTAAAATCAAAGTAATTTTTAATTTTTCAGATCTAAAAATCATAACAATCGTTTTTTTTCATTCTGTTTCTTTAGATCCAATAATTAAATTTCAGTGCCACGAAATAGCTAATCTATTTTGTGTTCACATATTTGAATTCTTTGTATATTCAAGAAATGCAAAAAAAAAAAAGTATATTTCTTCGATTGTTAGTTAGAACTATTTTTTTAGAAGTAAAATTAGAAAAAAAATTATGTTTTTTACAATGTAACTACTATATTCTTTTAGAAGTATTTTTTAAAAAGACGATAGAGTAAAAAAGAGGCTAAGATTGAGGTGTGTGGGGGTAAAGAGGATGGACGATCTAGTAGGGGCGAAGGAGTGGTTAGGGCTGGAATGGGTGGGGTGGGCAGGGAGAATGCCTGAATTGATTGAGTGCAGAAGACAAGGGTGAGTTTCTTGAAAATTAAAAATAGTAAAAATAAATTTCACTAAAATGTTTAAAAACCTTTAATTTTTTTGTATGAGAATTCAATTACATTAATTTATTGCTTTCAATTATAATACTGGTGAAAAATAACACTAAATTAAGAAAATTTAATGAAGAGATAAGTGACTTGCTTAGTAATGATAGTGTGTTCTTAGATGGAGATTGTGCCAACCTATTCTTACATGGATAGAATATTACCACCATCTTATCGGAAAATAATAATTATCTTGTAATCAATAACTTAAAAACACTAGATAATTGTCTATTGAATTTTTAAAAATATTTTAATATTTTATTTAAATTATATTTTATTTTTTTTGAAATAGGTTACATTTAAATTCTAAATTTTCCTTTTGATAAAAATATGATCAAGTATAATTTAAACTTCAATTTAATTTTTTTTCATGATCAAACGTCCACTTAATTTCCGAGCCAGGTTCCCTTAGTTGGGGGCAATTGATCCAAGCCTATATGGGCCTATAATGGCCCAATTATTCTAGTCTTTCCAAAACAAATCCAATCCAATCTTTTAGTGGCCAGCAGCCGCACATGCCATGTTTGTTTACGCTGACATTTTTTTTGTCGTGGTTTCCAAGTATCATTTTGCAAACTTGAATAGCTATATATATCGAGTCCTGCTATTTCAAGACGGGTACATCATGATGAGCCTTGGAGACGTAATCGATTTGTAATGTCTCTAGTGATCCTGATGGGGCTTGAACTGGCGACCTGAAGGACTTTGTCCTCAGGCCTTTATCAACCGAGCTACCCCTCAGGATTTTTATGCTGACAAGTAATATCTCATAATGTAAGTGTATTATTCCCTCTATTTCAATTTACGTGATTATCTAATAAGTTACAAAGTTTAAAAGGAACGGAAGGTGACGTTTAGCTACGGATTAAATTGAAACTCAAAAATATATATAAATTTTTGAAATCTATTAAAATATCAATTTTTAAAATTAAAAATTGTGTTTGAAAATGTATCTTAGAAAAGGACAGATTATTTGATTATTTGATATTTTGCGAACACTTTGTCCTACAAATATTATTTCTTTTAAGAAGATGGTGTTCTAGTTTAGACTTTTGATAGATTAATATAAGTCATAAAAAAGAAACAATTATATAATTTAGACACGTTTTTTTTCATGTAATAGCAATATAATTTATTAAAAAGAATATTTATCATATTGAATTTTCAACTTAGGAAGATTCACGTGAATCATCCTATTCTCATACTATTTCAGCCATTCAGATATATATTCAGCCGAAAATGACTCCAAAAATTATCATTTTTGTGTCAATTTATTTAATATTATTAATAAAATAAATTATTTTATTAAAAATTAAATAAATATTTTTTTAAAAAAATACCAAATAAATTGAAACAATAGGAACAGATGTAGTACTTCATTTGGTCCACAATGTCAAAAGCCAATCAACTACTTGTACTGTTATTTATCTAAATTTGCACCTTTTATATATTACCTTTTAAGATTGCACTTACAATTCATACTAAGAAGTAGCTTTATTTTTCTATTTTAATTTAATATTTATTAAGTCAATTTTCAATATATGTTAGATTTTAAAATTTTCAATATATGTTAGATTTTAAATATTTTAGAGTTTATTTATAAAATTGGATTTTATAGATTAGTGAATGAAGAGAGTTATTAATCAATGTATCAAGTACTTTAATAAATATTATTAGTTTTTCTTAGTTTGATCAAAGTATATATTTTCACGATTAATAAACTATTCTATCATAAAAAAATAATATAATAATTTATGCATTGATATTATGAGATGACAAATATATATAAAAAAAACGGAGAGAGTAATTTTTTTAATTTTTAATAAAATTAGATCTTTGAAATCGTGCCATCAGGTGCTTTGCAATGTCAATCTATTGTTGTTCCACGCAAGAACATTTCTTACCCCACACCCCACACCCCACCACCCCCACAATCCGTCACTGAACTGTAAACTCTTATATCTGTTTGAAAATCTTTAGCTTTGCATAAGGTTTTGAGGGCTGTAAATGGTGGAACCTTCAAAATTGAGTTGCATTTCTTCATGGTCATTTTTCTCTTCACCTCCTCGTTTTTATCTTTTTGAAAATTGATTATTTAATGTACACGTTGACTGAGATCTGACACATGAACAGTTGGTTGATGGGCTGTAAGTTTTGTTACAAGATTGAGTTTTTGATTTAAAATTCGATGACCCATTATGTTGTTTTATCATGATCGATTGTTTTGTTGTTGTTTTTTGTAATTTAATTGCTTTCTTGAACAACCCCATGTTATTAATTGTTTAAAAAATGGCTTCTTTTTGATGAAAATGTTTACTGAAAAATGCAGAAATTGAGGGTTTCAGCTCAAAGAGAAGCTGCAATTCCTATGGGGGACTACAATGGTGCTGAGTACATAGGGATTAACGAGGTTCCATCTCCTAGAGCAAATAATTCTAATAAAGTTTCACTTTTGCCATTAATTTTCCTTATTTTCTATGAGGTTTCTGGTGGACCTTTTGGTGTTGAGGACACTGTGCAAGCAGCTGGTCCTCTTTTTGCTCTTCTTGGATTCCTGATTTTCCCATTAATATGGAGTGTCCCTGAGGCACTTATTACTGCTGAAATGGGTACTATGTTCCTGAGAATGGTGGTTATGTTGTGTGGGTTTCATCTGCTTTAGGTCCATATTGGGGGTTTCAACAAGGTTGGATGAAATGGTTGAGTGGAGTCATTGATAATGCACTTTACCCTGTTATGTTCTTAGATTACCTTAAATCAGCGATTCCTGCATTAGGTGGTGGGCTTCCTAGAATTGTAGCTGTTTTAGCACTTACTGTGGTTCTCACTTATATGAACTATAGAGGTTTAACCATTGTCGGATGGGTAGCTGTATCGCTTGGTATATTGTCGATGCTACCTTTTGTTGTTATGGGGCTCATTTCGATTCCCAAAATTAGGCCTGAGAGATGGTTGGTGGCAGATGTACATAGTATTGATTGGAACTTATATCTGAATACTCTTTTCTGGAATTTGAACTATTGGGATTCGATTAGTACTCTTGCTGGAGAAGTACGTAACCCGAAAAAGACTCTGCCTAAGGCTTTGTTTTATGCTGTGCTTTTAGTTGTGCTGTCTTATCTTTTCCCTTTGCTGATTGGTACTGGAGCTGTTCCACTCGAACGTGAATTGTGGACTGATGGATATTTCTCAGACATTGCGAAGATACTTGGTGGAGTTTGGCTCAGATTTTGGCTTCAAGGGGCTGCTGCAGTATCAAACATGGGTATGTTTGTAGCTGAAATGAGCAGTGACTCTTTTCAGTTACTTGGTATGGCTGAGAGGGGAATGCTCCCTGAGTTTTTCGCAAAGAGATCGCGCCATGGAACTCCAATACTTGGGATTATCTTCTCGGCTTCTGGTGTGCTTTTACTTTCATGGTTGAGCTTTCAGGAGATAGTAGCAGCTGAAAATTTCTTGTATTGCTTTGGAATGATCTTGGAATTTATAGCATTTGTATGGTTAAGGATTAAGTATCCAAATGCACCACGCCCGTTCAAGATACCGGGTGGAATAATTGGAGCCATCTTGTTGTGTGTACCTCCTGCCATTCTCATTGGTGTTGTATTGGCCTTCTCTACAATCAAAATTATGATTGTAAGCCTCGCTGCTGTTGCAATCGGGTTGGTGTTGCAGCCATGCATTAAGCTTATCGAGAGGAAGAGATGGTTGAAGTTCTCAACCAGTTCAGATCTTCCTGATATCACAGCACATGGTCCATTGATTCGATGATTCTCTAATTAGCTACATCGTTATAAGGTTTATCTGTTTCACTTACATAACATCAATGACAACTGTGTTCAGTGCAGACTTATCGTGGGAGTCTATGAAAAACAGGCAACGCCAACAGAATTGGTTTTCGAGGTTTTGTACTGTCCCTTTTCTCTTTAAGGATCTTATGGTAGCTTCTAATCTCGTAAGCTGTATTTGCCATGGTTTTCTGCTTGTGCCTTAGCTACGGTTTCCAGCGCAACTCCAGCAGAAGTGGTTCATCAAAGGTTGGTTGATCTGTTTCGCTTAAAGGACGTTATGGTAGTTTCTAATTTTGTCGTTGTATTTGCCCTGCTCTTGAGTTTATTGAAGTAAAGTAGCTACAATGATAGTTCAGGGAATTGTGTTAGAAACAGATGACAATTGTTTTTTCCTGGATTGATCATGTTACTTGTGTGTGATGCAGTGTGCTAGTAAGATTAATAACTTTTGAGGTGTAAATGAATGCATATGTTCGTAATTGAAACCAAATTCAGCTTGTTTATCAAGACATGGACGAAAATTCTTTTCATATAGGCAAATCAGAACAATGAAAAGTAGTTATAGCTCTGAGAGGGTGTGCTTTACTTGTAAAACTGAAGCAGAAGTCGAAACACTAGACCAGACTAGACAAATCTTTTCACAGCAAAAAATCGCGTTTATCTTGAATATAACCATCAAAATACATCATTTGGATGAGATTCATGCAAGTACTTAGTTTGACATCATTCATAAGACTTTCAGATGATTGCTATTTGAAATGTAACACTATTTACCAACTTAGATACAAATCCTTATGAGAAACCTCTTGACTTAGACAAACCATCATTTGTAAACGAACACTTTTGGAGTTTATTGAAATGGGGAATACACATTCAGTTCAACTACAAATATGAGAAATAAATAGCATTTGATTACTCGCAAAATGAAATATCAGTGATTCTACAGCTCTTTGACACAAACGACAGTTTCCGCGAAACTATTTCAGAGATAGAGGCATCAATGGAAAATTTAGCACCAATTGTACAAAACAAGGCCATATTTGCTATCTGTTACTGTCAATAGTACATAAGATGCTATCTAAATTGATATGCAGAAGCAACCTACTCTACACAGCTGAAAGCCTCCAAATTCAAGCAGTGACTGTTTATTAAACTGTCAAAAGGATTTCATTCCCTGTAACACATTGCACTCAACCTGATTAGCAATTAGATGCGACGCTTCTTTGTGAGGCGGCATCCATTATGGGGTTTTCGAGTTGTGTCCTCAATGAATACCACAGGGTTCTTATCTCCACGAGAATGAGTGTAGCCCTCTCTGAAGCTTAGAATAGCTTGCTTCTTTTTCTTAAAGTAAGTAAACCCATTTACTTTCATGACCACAGACCCCAAGCCTCGGTCCCTGGCTTCACGCCCAACATGTTCAGCAGTTGATTCAGCAGAGTATCTTGCAACTTTCCCTCCTTTTCCTGTAAGCTTACCTGCACTAGCTCCAAACTTTTTATTCCCTTTCGAATCTGTCACAGTTACAAAGGCATTGTTGCGAAGAACCTTTATATGAACAATATCAGCATCCTGCTCAATGTGATACCTAGAAAGTGGAGCACCACTCGGGAAACGCCTTGCATTGTCCTCCGTAAGTCCTCTAACAAAGTCCATCGGCCTATAATTGTTTCCCATTTCAGCTTCCTTTGGGCTTCCAGAATGTAAGAAACACCTCCTACCAACATTACATGTTGAGCAACCATTCGTTCCCGAAATTGAGTTCTGATTACTGTATATTTTGCTTTCAGTCTTCCCTTGAATACCTGCACCAAAATGATCCTTTGAGCAAAAGTTCAAAAAACTTATCTTAAGACCAGAATAAGACACAAGGGCATGTGTATTTCAGAAGCTCAGAAGATATTGTAGAAGAGATTCCTCGATCTCCGAGATACTGAATTTAGATAGACATTGAATGTTCTACCATTGATAACAACCAATTCGTAAGAAAGAGTGAATCGAAACAAACAATCAAAACCTATATAGAATTAACAAGATAGAGTTTGAATTAGAATATAGGGAGGATAGATTTAAAAAAGGAAAGGAGAATCAAACCCATTTCTCTTTCTGTTACTCAAGAAGCTAGTAACGGCGAGGCTACTTATAAAATCCAAAATCTCTACTCCATCTCTTTAGAAATCTCTCAGAGAAATTAACTATAAGGTCTCACAATACGACGTATAGTGAACCATTTTCTTTCTCCCACACTAGGAACAACAGACTATCTTCAACAAAAACCTTAGTTTATCAAGAAATGGAACAGTAGCATAATAATCCAACAGGGTGGGGAAAACAAATACAACAAATGCCAGATAGCCAATATCAACAAGTTCCCATCATGGAAAAATTTGAAAGAACACTATATGGGATACCAACAAGAGAATTTTGATTTTGCAGTGCTTAAAGACAGGATTATTCTTAATTTTTATTTCTCGCTTACCTATTTAAGCAGCAGCATAAATAAAAGAAATCAAGGCAGGTAAGCGCTACTGCACTAGAAATTTTTTATGTCTTCACCTGTTCCTAATGCTATATGAGATGACTTCTTAATTTGGTTTTATCACTTCTTTGCAAGATTTCTGTTTTTCTGTATAATATGCATATTCACAAAGTGAGAAGAAAACAGACCAAATATTAGTAGTCCTCCATCCTTTCCATAAAAAATAGGTTATTTTCCACCTTCATTCCCAAAAATCGTAGTCTTTAGTTGAAATCTTGCATTTACTTAGAATTGAAATCAAATAATATCCATAAAATGCTAGGTAATTCATAAATCCGCAAGCAAGGAAAACCTCCAAGTAACATCTTCCATTTTGATAGTCCACTATTCTACATTATAATTGTGATGCATACTCCCTTTATGCTATCTTTGATCCTCCTCAGTCTGAAACAACTTAACAAATTCTTCGTGTACTAAAGAGAGAAATATGAATAATTTATCAAAAATTGTGCAATTAAGGATGGAGAAGCTTTCACTTTTCAAGTGAAATTCAGTAAACCAGCAAGTAGATGCATCATTCATCTCGAATATCAAGCAAAAGATTTAATCATTGCATCGAACAAATATTGAATATAAAAAATAGATGTCATGAGATTGGTGTAATTGGAAAGCAAACAGTCACTTGCAACCATTGAAATAAATTTTAGGACAATATGCTTCAAAACAAGCTCAAAACTAAATTCACACACTTCAAATAAAAATGGAAACCAGGTATGAAGCGATACACAATTTGATGAAGGGAATTGCACAACATTTAACAAGAAGAGAATAAACAGCACCCACCAAAATTTGGGAGTGTTGAAAAGGTCCTGAAAGCTTGAGGATGATCCGAAGATCGTAATTTGAAAGCATTAGCAGCCCATAGGACACTCCGAATGAGTTTCATCTTGCCTGTAACAATGCAAATCACTTCAACTTAACATTTATTTTGACAAGAAAATTATGAATCATCAGAAAAACCTTTCTTACAAAAACCCCAAATCTATCGTACTTTCTTCCCATCTTCTTATTGAACTCATAAAATGATATCATATCTCTATAATAAAGTTATTTCACCGTTAGATGATTAAATGATAACTCTGAGATTCCTATATACAAATGGAAAGAACATCAAACTGTTAATTAAGAAATGGACATACAAAGAGACCATATTCCTGTA
This sequence comes from Solanum corneliomulleri, assembly GCA_027704805.1. Lineage (NCBI taxonomy): Eukaryota > Viridiplantae > Streptophyta > Magnoliopsida > Solanales > Solanaceae > Solanum > Solanum corneliomulleri. Next base: position 54,019,608 of record JAKWIY010003059.1, read on the forward strand.
ACTATTTTGATCCAATAGTACCATATGCATTAGAAACAAATCCAACTAAGATTTTCAGGGAAATTAACTTAAATAGCAGTCCGCCCAAAAAAATAGCCCGCGTATGTGTAATATATGTGTAACTTTTGTACCAAATGTTTAACTTGGTTGCAAGCCCAGCTAACAATCATGACTAGGTAAGAGTCATATTTCGAATACAGGCATCAAACAAGACTAGCATAGTAACATGATCACAGCCCACAAACACATCGTCCAACAAAACCTGCCACCAAGCTTTAACAAGTTTCTAACTTGCTCATTTTGTGATAGGTCTCAGTTACCCCCTTCTTCCTGACCTCTGGAAGTCAAAGCTATCGCCCGTCTAAATGAAATGGAATAAATCAAATCAATAAGCTTTTTGATTGATTCAGGTCGCAGCGAGGCCAAATTCAACCAAGGAAAGAGGGCTTAGTGGGGTTAGAGTCCTACAACAATATCTGTTATGTACAAAATACAGTAGTCTAAAAGATCACACAACCCAATCTCACATGTGTAATTATCATTATAGTCTTGCACCAAGAAGATACTCAAACTTGCTCCTTTCACACCCCCAAGGAACAAAAATATAGAGAGTAACATGTTCTAGTCTATGATTACTAGCTGAATGAAATTACCACAGCTCAAACACACCTTTTCTTTTAACTCAAAGTGCAACATAAAGATCCATGAAAACATAAAACAGCAAGAAATCAAGATCTAATTTTTATACAAGTATTCATTCAGAAATTAAGAAATCAATGCTGAGACAATCTTCAATTTGGATAATCAAAGCAAAAACAAACGCAAAATTAAAAAAAAAAAAAACCGAAAAAATGATGAAAATATCAGATAGAGAAATTGTAAAGCTTGAAGTTATGGAGAAAAAACTTACTTTTGCCACTGAAATCGCAGAAATGGAGTAAAGAAGAAAGGAAAAGATACGGCTATGGAGGAATGAAGAAAGGAAGATGGAAAAAAACTTAGGGCTTTTGTTAATGAGGGTATTGTTGGAAATAGAAAAAATTATAAGGCATAAAAAAGTAAAAAAAAAATATTTTAAGAACAAATTTATAAATCTTTTAACTATTTTTTAATTTTGTCAATAATTCAAAAGGGAAAATATAAAATTAAGAGTGAGTGATATCGTGAACACTTCTAAATTTGATGTGAATTATTTAGTTTTATTCGTGAATTATTAATGGTCTTAAAAATACACTTTTACTTAATTAACTTAATATAAAAATTTTGAGAACAAACCTAATGATTTCTATCAAGTTCATGAGTGTTTTCAATACTTCTCTCCAAAATTAAAGACTAAAAGAATCATAGAGAGTTTACGTGTTTGATTTGGCAAATACAAGATAATCTGTTTTGATTTAGTGGACTTTCGAAGTAATGATAAAATATGCATCCTAGTGTAAATTTCACTGGATATGTTTTGATACTTTGATCTATTGAATTTTCTTTACATCAATTTTAATTGTTTAATTTTGATTTATTTTTTTAGGAAAAAAAGAAAAATATATCTAGAACTATCATTTGTGATATACATATTACCTTCGTCATACTTTTAGGGCAATGGTGAACATATATGTCCTTCACTCTAACGAAAGACTAAATAGGGACACGTGACACACTCTTATCCATCGATAATATTTAATAAATGTCGGGTCAGTCGATGAGATTCTGTCATGTATATGTCCGTTATCATAAAGGGTATATATGCTCTAGTTTTTGGACGGCATGAGCACCAATGTCTCAAAAAAATGACGAAAGATATTTTACATATCATTTACAATAATTCGAAAATATATTTCTCCTTCCTTTTTTTAAAAAAAACAGAATCGCGTTGAATGCCTTAATATTATACTTTATATAACAAATAATTGTGCATAGTTTTAGTCTGTAATACCCAGGTAATCAAAATTACAATGAATAATAATTGAGTCTCTCTTGCCTAAACCTGATACAAAAAAGTCAACACACATCAACATAATTCTAATCACAACATAAATTGATGAATTCAATGCTTTAACAAACCTCTTAAACATGCAACTTGTCAAAATATAAAACTAATAAAGCATACTGATAAAAAATATTCCTATGTGTAGTGACTCAATTTTCTTTATTATATATATAAATATAAAAACGATCTTTTCCCTCATTCTTAAATACTTTATTGTTCTCAATAGGAGTAAAAGGAAGAGCAATGCAAAATAAAAATCAAAACAAATCCATCTGTTCCTTGTACTGAGAAAATAACAATGAGAAAAATTGTTTGACATCTTGGCCTCAAGAACTGTTCCAATCCTTTGCATTCTGTCATGTAAATCCACTTATTTTCTATCAACTCTTAACGATCTAACAACAGCTCATGGCACACAGCTGTTTCCCTCTCGTCGACAAGAGTACATATTACATATTCACTAGTCTCGTGTCAACCAAAAGAGAACGAAGGTAGCAAGTCTTTGACCCAAGTATAACGTTGCAGCAATCTAATATTGACTGTTATGATCTGAACTTAGATGTCAGCGTCAAGAAAGCTTGCAGAAAGCGTTACCTGCCAAAGAGAGAGAGAGAGTAGTGTCAGACTTTAGCCCATCACAATGCAAACAAGAACATGATAACGAAATCAACCAAAGATTAGGGCTTTCAAAGAATCATCCTCAGTGAAGCACATAATCAAGTGTCATGTTTTCAAGGTTAATGTGAATACAGTATTACAGTACATATGCCATTTTCATTTTATTTTTTTCGCTCCATTCTTCCTTGTATATCCAACACGATCAAATTTTGGTTAAAAAATGTTCACAATGAACACTGATGTCATCATTTAAAAATGTTAGTAATCAATGTGTTCATGTGTACTGCAATCTTTTCCTCTGGTAAAATTATAAATTATATATATTAATGGATACTTATTCATGTACAGAGCAACCTCAAGAGTAGCTTGTGTTTGACATGTACCTTTTCACCAAGTTTGAATGGAGGAAGACCCTTATAAGGGCATGTACCGCATCGGAAAGCATCACCAAGACCACACTGCAGACATCAAAGACATGTCCCCAAAAATACATCGTTAAAAAAGGAAATCAATTGCAGAACTCAAAGCAGATCAAGAAAGGTAGGGGTCAAGAAAGAATTGACTACTTGTTCAGCTGCCTGCTAATCACAATATAAACATCAATCAGTTACCAAATGACACAAATAAAATAATTTAGAAGGCGAAGAAACAAATTAGGTAGTCGAAAAGCACTTATACAAAACTGTGACAGTATAAGGCAACAAGTCATGAATTTTACCATTCTCAAAAGAAGAGAATAAGAAAAGGCAACAAGTCATGAGGTCCCAGTTAAAAAAGACATGCATTTTTTGGGAAAACCATATTTTGTGTACTCTTTACTTTTCTACACTGCTCATTTACAAGACTAGACTTTTCCCACCAAACAATAAAAGCATTAGTTTAGAAAAACGCCACAAATAAACATCATTTTGATTCCTCTGAAGAGAAACTTCTCATTCAAAGAGGCGAAGTGTTTTGGGAGAGTGAAAATTATGCGAAATAATCTTGGCGACAAGAGTGATCTACTATATGAATAAATTATTATAAAAGAAACCATACACTGCCACAGGCAGATTGAGGATTGTTCAGTTGTTCAGCAGTTGGTCCAAGTTGCACTTTTGTCTCAGCTTCAGCCCGTCCACACGTACAATTTTTACATGCTTTCTTTGTTTTTCCAACTTCACAGTCATCAACTGCACCGTCAAGTAAGCAACAAATTGAATTAAATATACTACTGAAAGACTAATAATGTCAAGAGGTAAACAACCTTAGTGCATTAAACTTACCACTTGGCAATTGTGGTTTCTTCAGATCTTCCTCAGTGAGAAGGCTATCCTCATCAATAAGATCTGAATCATCATCAATCTGAACTTTCGGTAAACTTTTTGCGACTTTCTTGATAGAAAAGGATGAACCAACCTTCCATGAAGGTTTCTTTGCTGTTATCTGTTCACAGATTAAATTAGCCACATGACTTTTTAAAGTCAAAATCAAATAACTTCAAGGCTTTTTTTACAACATCTGTGTTTTAGTCCAAGCTAATTGGGGTCAGCTTTGTGAATCCTCTATATCCAATCCACTTCATTTGGGCCCGTCATTCTACTTCTTAATTTATCATTTAGGTCAAGTGGAGGTTTTGTAAAACTAGGGATTGTCAAAATTTTACATGCATCCCTATGACACCATCATAATATATTTGACCAAGACAAAAGACTCCTATCGAACACTAGATTCAATCTAAAAGTTTCCCTAATAAAGACCAACTTCAAGGTTTGGGTTGCAGTTGAAAACTGAATAAACATCAAACAGCATTATCAGTGACTAGATTAGCATCATTGCCACACCAATAAAAATAAAGCCCTGAATGAGTTTAATGCCATGAAATAGCTATTAAGAAACTTATGACAACTTTATTTATAAAAAAAGAATTTATCACAATTTGAAATGAGAAAGGGAAAAAAAAATGAAAGGGGGATGATGTGGTCCTGTGGAGGAAGACAATGAGCAAAATCCAAGGCATGTGGATGAAATACTAACCACGATAGAGTGGCCAGCTTCAAATGACTGTGTATCAGAAAATCCAGCCAATAATAACTTGCGGTCATGGGTGGATTTTTCCTGCAATTCAGATAAAAGGACAACTCACACCCCCATACAATTTCTCCATGAAAAAAACTCACAGAGTGACAATTCACTCACCTTCAAGACTGATTGAGAACTTAGGCTAAGTAGGACTGTTCCACCAGGCTTCAACACTCTTGAGATGTCCCCACACAATTTATCACTAGGAAACTCAAGGGACCTACAGATGAGAGCAACAACATCCATAGATGCAGTCTCCACTGGTGTCAGACCTGTAATAACCAGATGTTAACAGCAGGAAAAAGAATACATTATTACGGATGTCTAGCCAAGGGAAAGCACATGAAACAGAGGTAGAAGATACTTAAGTCAAAGGGGGCGCAGAAAAGGAAAAAAAAGAATATTAAGGAGACAAGTTCCCTCTCTTACCACCAACTTGAGAACTTCTTTCTCCACACAATGCTCCTCCCACTTACACCCTCTCTCTCTCTATGTACCAACTTCATGTTTTATGACAGAATTACGGTGAATAAGAACAGTTTCTTCTGTTTCTGCGCTAAGAATCTATTAAATGAAGCATTCAAGGTTGTAGAAACAGCTTCTAATTATTCAAACTGCTTTCTTAAGTCACCTATTTATCTCCAAAAGCTACCCACTAGAAGAATCTAAGAATACTTAATCTACAGTCATATACTTCTCAAAAAAGATTCAGACATTTGAACCAAGCAAGGAAAGAATTACGTCATATAGATACACACAATTCTTCGAAAATATTGCAATTCTAACACTCTAATTAGTCTCTGGACAAAAGGACTTCTCAATAATTGGCTCCACATTCCATTTTAGTGTACCAGGTTTCCTTTGATATCGCATACAACAGAAACACTAGTCCTCAGACTTGCCAAGAGCCAAAAGACTAAAAAGGCATCAAGATCCATTATGGCTTTGAGCATAAAGCACGGTTTTTTAGCAAATACAGGCAACACTGAAGATGTATATGTGAATATCAAGAAGTATAAATAAATATAGAAATAAACACTAATTATTTGGACAAAGGCATTGAGAAAAAGATATAATTAATACTTAGATAGGGGTTGTGGAGGTCACGGATTAGGGTAAAAAGTTAGTTAGATAGTTAAGTGTTGTCTCACTTATTTCTCTGTACTAGTAATCATAGTACTCCCTTGTAATTTCTTGTCCTTTGAGTTTTGTTATTATTCGCTCCTTTTTGTACTTTGATTATTGTTTTATCTTTTAATGACTTATGTTCAAGTTGATTTGTACGGTTGTCTATAGTGTCAAGTTGATTTGTATGGTTGTCTATACCACCTCGCCATGACTTTGTCATTTTCATTATTTCTTTCTTTATGCTGCTTTGGACTGTTTTCTTTTGGAAACAATCTCTTCATCTAGGTAGGGCTAAGGTCCGCGTACACTTTACCATCCCAGACCCCATTTTGTGGGATTACACCGGGAATGTTGTTGAGGTATACAGTATCATTTCATAAATCCAAGGCCAAAAATTGGTCGTATACCAATAGTATACCAAAAAGTTAAGAACCTTCAAATGATATAGCCCTCTACAAAAGATACCCAATCCTCTAAACATCCCAGAACTACATGGATGCACCAAAAGTAAATATGGGATAGAAGACTACTACTCCACTGCCCAAAACTAAATTCTACCCCTTCAAAAGCTCTCATATTTCACTCTTTCCAAATGAACCATACCAAAGTTAGAGGAATAACATTCCATGCCCTGCTTTTCCTCTTGCTTTTTCGAGAGAGAACATATCCTTGACAGACTTTGGCATCACCGAGGACATACCAAACCAACTGAACATATCCCACCACAGTCGTAGCCTGACAGAAGTGTTGTAAAAGATGATCTACCTCTTCATCCGCCTCCTTGCATAAGTAACACCAACTGATAAAAACAACCTTCCTTTTCCTAAGATTTTCCTCCTTCAAAATCACCCCTCTAGCAGCTAGCCATGAGAAAAAAACACCTTCCTTGGCAACTGAGGAATTCAAATCAACTTTACAAAAAACGCCTAATCCACCTTCACCAATAGCTTCTCATAAAAGAACTTGACAGAAAAAACGCCTTTGTTCCCCAACTTCCATCTCATAGAATGGGTTCCTCAGATGGACTGAACTCACAATACTAATGGTGTAAAGCTAACAATATTCATCACCTCCCATTCCTGGAAATCCCAAAAAGTATCTGCCCCTTGTGTCCCCCTAAATCCTATCTTGTCTTCATCAATAAATCCCAAAAACAAAATTTTGAATAAAACTCTTCATCAAATTAACCTAGAAAAAACATTGCAACAATCTTTCTTTTTGATAGGCATATAGTAACAAACTTTTTCTTTGATAGGTATAACATGGCAATGGACTTAAGAAGGAAGAAGCCACGAATATCAACAAATCCAAATTAGCAAACATATTATAATCTATAACCTCATCCCAAAAATGAAGATAAAAAGATCTGAACGCTGACAATGAAGTGAGCAAAAAACTGACATAGTAAACAAAGTGAGTCACTCATGGTCAGTTGGTCACAACATAAGCATTAAGAAGACTAGAGAAGTATCAGAGCAGCACACACAAGGGAGGGACTTTACTCTGGGCTGAAGCTTGAGTAACAATCATTGGGTCCAACTTCTCAACTCCCTCTTTCTTCAAGATATTGATTGCGTTGTATACCACACTAACTGGTACCATAACATCCTCGACAAGCACCAGTATACTACCGTCTCCGTCTTGGCCGCCCTACAAAAGAATGAAAACTCGAAATTAGAAAGAAAACAATAGTACATCCTCAAAAACAACATTTACACCTCAGAAAGGTGTGTGAGCAAGAAAACAACCCATTCCCACTCCCCCACCCCCCACCCACCCACCCAAAAAAAAGGGTGGGGTGACATGACCAAACTACGGCTCTACCTAAATGTAATAGTCAATACACAATTTGCAGTAAACTCACACTAGGAAACTAATTCAATTCCCTCTACACTTTTACAATCTTATGCTAGTGTTGTCAAATGCACGCTCAAGACATACTTTTCCTAGCCAATGCGCATAATCCTGAAGAAGGGGCATTAAACAATTGATATTTTACTTCTTCATGATTTTTTCAAATTTTTTGTCCATAAGCTTTATTCGGGCTTTGTGCTTAAAGCCCTTATGGACCTTAAGAGTTTCGCATTTGATAACTTTGTTTATGCTCCAAGCACATTATGAAACGCCCAAAAAATTAGCAAGAATTATGAAAAGGTGGTTAATTTATCTAGTCCAAACAAAGTAACACAGGCATGTCGAAATTAGTAATGAAGTTAGATAGACTACTACAAATACTAAAAAATATGAATGATGGTGTGGATGAGGGTGAACTCCTCTTTGATAATGGTTGATTCATTATAACAAATCTTATATCCTTCTTTCTTTCTTTATATGAATGATTGTAATGAAAGACTCCTTCACAAAAAAAGAATGATCGTAAGGAAAGAATAGAAACAATTTTCCTCCTCTAGGTAATATAATGAAGTAGATCTATATACATTTTCCACTTGATTCATGGTTTTTTGATTCTTCAACAAAATTTTAGTAATTTTACCTTTTTGGTGATTTATCTTTTTTAAAAAATATTTATTCAGATTATATAAATTTATAATAACTTTAAAAAAAATATTTTAGTTGCATATATAAATAATTAAACTCTCTGTAGCAATAACATATTAGCAAATATTTCATTTCAAAAACTGAAAATAAATAATACATACTAAAAGTCTAGAACTTGAATGAGAAAAAAACAGAACAAAAGTCAAAACAGTGAGAAACAAACAGAAGAAGAAGAAGGAAAAAGAAACGGAGGAAGAAGAAATCTAAAGAAGAAAAGAAGAAATATGTATTGGTTGGACTTTGGAGTCGCCGGAGAAATTTAGTTGAGTCCACTAGTTGGAGTCCAGTCGCAATCGCAGTCCAAGAGTGCAATTGTGCAAATTTGAAAAGAAAACCCTAAAATAACCTTTTAACTTTTAAAACCTTAAAGTGGTTGCCATTTTTTAAGAATATACAAAAGCCAACAGCTTTCTTGCCTCTCGCCTTAGTCGTCATGGCATTGTCTTTTAAAGATCATCTCGCTACAAAGCTAATAGGCGATGAAGGTCAGGTCGCCTCGCCTCGCCTCTCGCCATTGGCGACAAGGCGATCGCTTCTCACACACAACACTGATTACTATACTACCACGACAGTTTTTCATTCACATAAAACTAAGAATCTGTATTCTGTTAATCTAACTAAAAATAAAGGTAACAATGTCAAGCTCGTCACACCAGACTTTCATTTATAGACAATAAGTTTGATTTAAACTGTTATTTAGCTTACAACGAGTTTATTTATGCTAAAGATGCAAATATTTGATGATTTGATATCATAATTCTCTTCCTTCTCCCTTAATCCATAAATTCCCTTCAGTTATGATTAGAAAAAATGGAAGAGGGCGGAGCCAAGATACTGTTAGGGTTCATCTGAACCCCCTTCGGCTGAAAATATTACTATTTATGCATGGTTAAATTATCTTTTATGTATATATAGTAGATGTCGAACCCCTTAGGTTAGTTCGTGTGTTTACTTCTTCAGATTTTGAACTTGTTAAGAATTCTAGCTCCGCCGCTTGTTACAAACTTACACCTACCAAACTGGTTAACAATGATGGCTGATGCAAATAAACATACTTCTGATTTACAGAGCAAAATTACGAAAATAAAGTTGAGGTCATTGAATTGATTAATTAGGAAAGGTTAACTAATATACGCAACACACTGATAGGTGAACATTCCTTCCAACAATTGTTCAGTCCCAAACAAGCTGGTATCGACTATGTGAATCTTCATTTTAAGCTCATATCATATCATCATCATCTGATCATACTAAATAAAACAGGATTGACAAACGAAAATTGCTTCCGATCTTCTGTAAAAAAAAAATGGAGATAGAAGGAAACTTACCGTGACTGCCATGACTAACAACCGGCGGCGACAAAAAATTGCAGAACTGAGGGGATAATTGAAGAAGAAGAAGTTCCACTCCTTCAGGCTTTCAGTTTTTTTTTCACGTTCTGAAATTAGGGATTTCTTAATTCTAATTCCCAAATAATGAACGCATCTAAGTAAAGAACTAAGACCGACGCCGTTTTGACTTTGGAGTTCTTTGAGAAATAACAGCAGAAGTTGAAAAGTAATACTTAGCTAGCGTTTGACCATAGATATTCAAATATTTTGGCAAATATTATTTGGATGAAAATTTGGGTGAAATTTTACCATGTGTTTGGGCCATAGAATTTGAGAAACACATTTTTTTTTTTTAGAAATATGATTATAACCCATAAGTTTTTAAAACTATCAAACTAACCATAAATGTATTACATAGCACAATAGAAATCTCATGTAACAAGATTTTATGACTTCCGCAACAAATCAACAAGAATCTTTACATTAAATATTCGTATAGTGAAAAGGTCTTGGTACAAATCATGATAATGAAAATACAACTAATATAAATTCGGGAAAAAAAAAAGAGAAGAAAACAAAAGGAAATAAATATTGCAATCACTGAAGAACCTATGATTTCTCATCTGAAAGAGTTCAACCTATTCTTTAATATAATCTTCCCACATTTTATAAACAATCTCTTCTCGATGGGCTTGCATTTTCGATTCAGATGATCGAGAAAATGAAGCGATGTTGTTACCTTGACCCAATAGTTCGTCACTTTCATCAACAACCATATCATCATTTTCATATTCCATCACTACTTTGGTGTTCACGTAAAAAATTATGCAATACAGCGCAAGCAATTACTATTTTCACTTGCATGTCACATTCATAGTTGTTCATGCCTTGTCTTAGTATTCTGAATCTACTTTTCCACGCACCAAAAGTTCTTTCAATTACATTGCGCAGAGAAGCATGTCTGTAGTTAAATAGCTCTTTTCCATTCTTAGGCTCTCTTTCACTTCCTCGGTAGTCCTGCAAATGATAGCGCATTCTTTTGAATGGAGCTAAAAATCCTCCTGTGTTCCTTAGACCAGCATCAACAACGTAATATTTATCTATCAAAATAAAATAAATGCAATTCATGTTTTATTTAGTAGCTAGTTCATTAAGAGTGTGTTTGGTATGAAGGAAAACATTTTCTGGAAAATATTTTCCAATTTTCTCATGTTTGGTTGGGACAAAAGTCTTGGAAAATGTTTTTTAAATCAACTCATTTTCCTCAAAATTAAGGAAAATGACTTCCCTTCAAAAATTAAGGAAAACATTTTCCAAAATTTTTCTCCAACTTCAAATTATATTTTTTTTTTTGGCAAAAAATTCAATTTAAAAATATTTTCAATTTCAAAATATATTTTTCACCGGATCCCTGAACCCCCTATCCCACCCACCCACTACTGGCCAGCCCCCCACCCCCACCTCCACCCCACCCCCACCCACTCCAAAAAAATTTTGAATTCGTTTTTTAAAATATTTTAATTTAAAAATTCCTCCCTCCCGCCCTCCGCCCCCCGCCACCGCCAGCCCCCCCCCCTACCCCCTACCATCCCCCCCAAAAAAATAATTTTATTTTTAAAAAATATTTTCAACTTCAAAATTTTATTTTTTCACCTACCCTGCCCCCTCCCCCCCGCCAGCCCCCTCCACCCCTACCCCACCCCACACACACCAAAAATAAAATTGTTTCTAAAAAATATTTTTTTTAATTTCATAAATTATTTTCTACTCTAGTAAAAATAAAAGATGTTTCTCAAAAAAATATTTTTATTCATAAAATCAAACACTAAAAATTATTTCTAGAAAATATTTTCTACTCACCAACCAAACATGAGAAAATAAGTCCAAAACCTACTTATTTTCCAAGAAAACATTTTCTAGGAAAACATTTTCCACCGAAAACATTTTCCTTCATACCAAACACACCCTAAGACTAACCGTAACAAATGAATGTATGAAATCAAAAGAATGCATGTAGAAGGGAGCTAATTGAATTGGTTGGTGTCAATAAATATATTATTTTTGTAAAATAAAAAGTTAAGGGTAAAAATTGAATTTCTAAAACTTTCCAAATAATGAAATTTGGCCCAAATACTAGTCTTTTCTAGTATTTGGGAATTTGAAAAATTTGCCAAAAAAATTTGCCAAATAATAAAAGTGTATGGACAAACAAAATTTGCCAAGTTTTTTCCCAAGTTTTACTTGCAAAATTTATGGCCAAACGGGCCCTTATTTTTTTGGTACGAAAGAAAACATTTTCTTGAAAATGTTTCCAATTTTTCCATGTTTGGTTGGGATAAAAGTTTTGGAAAAAATGTTTTCCAAATCAACTCATTTTCCTCAAAATTAAGGAAAATAACTTCCCTTCAAAAATTAAGGAAAACATTTTCCATAACTCTCCTCCAATTTCACATTACATTTTTTCGGGAAAAACATCGATTTAAATAAATATTTTCAATTTCAAAATTTTATTTTTTCACCTGATCCTTGATCCTTCCCCCACCGGCCAGCCCCCCAACCCCAACCCCTTCCCAAAAAAGTTAATTTTGCTTTTTAAAAAAATATTTTTAACTTCAAATTTTTATTTTTAAACTCCTACCCCTCCCTCCCCTCCCGGCCAGCTCCCTACCAGCCCCACCCACCCCAATCCCCAAAAAAAATATTTTTGTTTTTAAAAATACTATCAAGTTCAATTTTTTATTTTTTCACTCCTATCCCCTCCCCCTCCCCCCGCTCCTCCCGCCCCACCCCACCCCCCAACCCCACCCAAAAAAATAATAATTTTGATTTGAAAAATATTTTCAATGTCATAAATTATTTTTTACTCTAGTAAAAATAAAAGATGTCTCTCAAAAACATTTTTCATTCATAAATCAAACACTAAAATTCATTTCCAGAAAATATTTTCTACTCACCAACCAAACATGAGAAAATAAGTCCAAAATCTACTTATTTTCCAGAAAAACATTTTCTAGGAAAACATTTTCCATGGAAAACATTTTCCTCAATACCAAACACACCCTTAATTTAATTTGGCCTCAACTAATACCAATATATAAATAGGGGCGGACACTTGTTTATACCAGGGATTCACTTGAATCTCCTCGATAAAAAATTACAAGGTGAATTTTTTTATATTTATATAGATACATCAGTTTTGAATTCTCTCATGAACAAGAAAAAAGTTGTAGAGCAAAGTGGTAGATCTCCTTCTAATTTTGACCCTCACGTCTAGGAATCGAATTTCATTATGAACATTTAATTTCTTTTAGCTTCTCATCTTAGTTTCAGGGAACTAATTTTTTGTACCTGTAATAATTTCATTATGAACATTTCATTTTTTTTAGCTTCTCGTCTTTATTTAGTTTAAGGACCAATTTTTCACCTTTTTTTAACCGAATTAATTTTTTGTACCAATAATAAACTATATACTGCTATTTCCTTGAAAATGTGTTTTGTTGGCTTATTCACATATTTATACTTTTATTTTACGAATCTCTATATGAAGATCTTGGATCCATCACTCTTTATAAATATGTACTTAAACAAATTAAATAAATAGACGCACTCATCCTACGTAACATCCAACACAATAATTTTGTTTCCATATGGTGTCCTACATGATTGTCGCAATATAATTTACCTAGATAGAGTTTGAAATCTCACTAAGAACATTCTTAAGGTGATTGAGAATATAAGGAATTATCACCGACCTTTATAAAATTTAAATATTTTAAATTTTGAGGAAAATATAACTAATGTAGAAATATAAACAAATATAGAAAACAATTAAATGATCAATGACACAAACAAGGACAAAGGAATTTAATCATTCAAGCTATAATAATATGAATATTTTCATAAACAAGATTAAAATCAAGAATTAAAATACTAAAAAGAAAACATGTTGTAGATGATCAAGTCTTAAAAAACAAAGACTATCCAAACATGTTGGACCTCGAGCCATACACTTTGAACAATAATTATCTGATGTATAAGAGTTCCTAACAAGAGTTTGATTTCTAGGGTTAAAGATGAAAACACAAGCTCGTTTTCGTTCAAAAAAGATAACTTCACCATCCTCTGTACAACCCGCAGGGGAACTATCACGTACAGTAAATCGAAGTAGTTTAGCTAAACATTTCCATTCATCTTGTTCCATAATCCATACGTTCGATCCTCTTATTTCATTATATAAAACAAGGCAACCGTTAAAAGTAGACAAAACATACAACTCCCTCTAACTCTAATATCTAATATAGGGATATTTTCTTTAATCATCCAAAAATTCTTGTTTGCTATGCAAACAAGATAAAACGACTCATAAATCAATATAATCTTGTAATCATCAGTATTGGAATCATAACACAACCCGCAAGCATTAGGAAGCACGAAGTTGTTGTTTAAATATGGACACACAAAAAATTTTTGTTTGTCTTATGGATGGATTCCACAAAATAAATGTATCGTAAGCCTTATGCGCATGCAATAGTAGCAATCCATCATGTGAGCCTATGACATGAGAATTTGACAGAGGGAGCAGTTTCTTTTCTGTGATAATTCGCGGATTTTTCAAATCTGTAAAGTCGATTTTGTTACTTCTTTGTTTATGTAACAAGAACTTAATGCGTCCCAAAACTCTAGATTGATCACAATAGGCTTTCTTGAATTTATCATCGGAGATCATTGTATTCCATAATTTAGAAACAGATTGAAAACGTAACAAAGAATTAACGGGCAGACTAATAAAAATATAGAATAGAACATCACATGAAACTAAGGTCATTACTGTGTGTGATGAAGAAGAGTGGCGGAGGAAAGCAACATATATTTTATTAGGGTTTAAACCTTATTTATATACGTTAAATAAATTTTAATAAGTTAATTAGTGTACGTAGAAAAGAGAAAACTAGGATGTCAACTATTGAGAAATTGTAATTATTTATATTTATATACTAATAGAAATAAGGTTACTTATATTGTCCCAAATCAATTAAATAAAGCAGAAAATAAACATCAGATAAATATTTGATTAGGATAAAAAGTTTGTTATCGCTAATGAACTCTATTCGTTATTGTGTTGAACTCAAGTACTACTCTTATAAGGTAACCAGTTATTACTATTATTGAACAAATTTGAAAACTTGCTATAAGTAAGGCCCAAGTTCCCTCTACAGTTTAGTCTATGATCGAAGTTTCAGAAACCACGTCTTAATTAAATAAAGTTTATATTTTTTCATACTTTTTTTATCGTATATCTTTTGATTTACATGGCACATTTCGTGACTCCACATAGTTGAAGGCGCTTAAGAGATGTTGGCTGTCACGTACGCCAAAAACGTATATAAAATTAGAAAGAAAATAAATTCAGGAGGTAATAAAATTTTAGTTCAGTTAAAATACAGGGACAATGCACAAGTACCTCCTCAACCTATGACCGAAATTTCAAAGATACACTTGTACTTTACTAAGGTCTTATTATCTGCTGAATTTATTTTATTAGTAATTTTCTATTTTTTTTTCGGCCTACGTGCCACTATCTTAAATATATATAATATATATATATATATATAATCTATATATAATATATATATATATATATATATATATATTATTATATTATTAATTGATACGAACTCTCTATTTAGTTAATTACGACAAAAATTACTTTCCATATTTATATTAAATTATTAATTGATATGAAGGGAATTTTTCAGAAACAAGTAATATTAAGCCTAAATTAAGATTTTTTAGCTATAATTTTCATATTTAATTAGAATTAGTATCTATATTTTTAAATTTGGTACATGCTATATTCATTGTATTTTTCAGCGAATTCTTATAAAGATACACATACATCTTAACTAAATTAAGATTTTTAGCTTTAGTTTTCGTATTTATAATTTACACTTTAATTTGCTATGTTGTATTCATTGTATTTTCGGTGATTTCCTATAAAGATACAAGTACATCTTCACTAAATTGAGTGAAAAATGGAAGAGATCTTTTATCATATGGTAAAAGTATCCCTATTTTAAAATAAAAATAACACTCTATACACATTTAAGGTTATATATATCAAGTTATAAACATACTTTTTAAAAATAAATTACTTATAACAGATTATTATCAAGTTATAGCATATCAATTAAAAATATATTTAATTAAATTAAACTATAAGTAATTATTTAAATACTAATTAACATATTTAAATCTTTATTTTTATTTTTTACAATTAACTTTTTGTTTTTATTTTTTAAATAAAATAAAAAGGAAAAAAACGTTTATGTATAAATTGGTAAGTAGCATTAATTGTGGGATTTGAATTAATTTAATTAATAATGAATAATTAACAAATTAGCACATATTAAGGAATTCAAAAAGGATTTAAATATATCAGTATATGATACATAATAAATGTATTAATTTTGTATGATTTTGTGTATAAAATAATTGGTCATTATCAATACAGGAGTGTATGCATTATGTATTACCTTTGTATTATATATGTATGAAATGATGTTCTTGTCCAGTAAAATATATGTGTATGAATGATGTATTAATGTTGTATATCCTATAATTTTGACTATTATAATAAGTATTGCAACTGTATATTTTATTTTTTGATTTTGATGTATGAATTAACGTATTCATACTAAATGAGATTAGTTTGTAGTTTAAAAGTCACATATTAGTTTTTTGTTTTTTAAATCGACTATGTATTAATATTGTATGAATTGTGTATGAACTGAGCCATATAGTTTGTATGATTTCTGTATGAATTGAATTAAATGTCCACCGAATATGTATTAATATTGTATGAATGTTGTATATAATTTGTATGATTTGTGTATGAATTAATTGAATGTCAATTTGATATAGCATTGTATATATGATTTTTTTCTATGGAAATTTATAGTATATAAAAAGTAATAATTTAGTTTTACAAATTTTATAGGAGAAGAAGGTTCAAACACATTTATCTTTCTGTATCAACATGATTGTGTTCGCTGATTTGTTGACCTTCGTCAGTCAAGATAAGTTTAAGCAATTTAAACAAGATATTCCGTTTGGATTTTTTTATGATTTACATAACATAAAAATTCGATGTCAATTGTTGCGTCATACTTTCCTTCTTGAATCTGAAACTGGCAGGGATGACATGTTCATTATCAATGTAAATGGTACAACATTACATTTTGACTTAAAAGTGTTGGTCGTTGTAACCGGTTTGAAATCTAGACCAATTTCTAATTTTGATTCTAATCCATCTGTTCCAAATAGATTAACTGCAGAAAATTTCGAAGACTTTGACAAAGTCTCCAAGTCAAATTTTTACCACAAGTTTAAATTGGAAAACTTTTGGGAATAAGATGACCGTTTATAATCATTTCATATAATTCATATACACTTCATACATATTTAATATATCATTCACTGTCCTATAAACTACTCCAATTAAACAAACACAATATAATTTCAATACAAAATTAACACAAAAACATATATTCTAATTTCACTAGAAACTAGAATATTCTTTTTTTAAAAAAAAAAAAACTTTCATAAACAATTGATACACGTTTCATATACTTTTCATACACTAATAATACAAACTTCAGACTTCAAATACGCTATACGTAACATAACTATTTCATTAAAAAAATGAAATACACAAACTGTTTTCAGATAATGCAGTTATCAAAAAAATCGAACACTGTTCTACATGTAAAAAACATCAAATTAATTAAAATCAACAATTCATAATTAAAAAGAAACAATCATAATTAAAAATCAATCTGATGAATTTCACTTTCCACCATGTTTAATTAATATTGACATAATGTTCTCCATCAGATCAAATCAAATTGTTTTAAACGCCAAAATTTATCAGGTTACTAAAAAAACGAACTGAAATATGCATATATGAAATGATCGTGAAATTTTGAGAAAAAAAAAACTTCTATGTTGAAGCCATCTGAAAATAATTGTGAAAATTTGAGAAAAAGATGAATTGTAACGATGATGCCAATATGAAAATAATATGCAAATTTGAAAATAATCGTTAAAATCTGGTAGAGTTTTTTAAGAAATTAATCAAAAAAATAATATCATTTAAACTAACTAGAGATATTTAAGGCAATAATGATAATCTGAAATTTTTGATATCCCTAAAAACGTTTGTTAATAATATTAATTTTTTTAGAATCCCTTAAAATGTGCTACTGTACAGTTTCAAAATGTGCTAACTACATTTAATGTATTCATAAAGTATTCCATTTTCCATTTAGTTTGACCGTATGTTAATTAGGAATATTAATTATCCATTAGTTTATCCATTTTTTATTAATTTTTAATAACACCTCTTTTTAATAAATTATAATTAACATTATATTTATTAATAAAATGCTATAGATTGAGATATTAAATGTTATACACTGAAATTCAAACTCTAATGCTATAACTTGAGAATATTACTATATAAAATGTTATATACCTAATTTACACTATTATTAAACATACGAGTTCAGTTGAATTCAGTATTTAAATTTTGATCGATAGTCTGCAAGGACATGATTGAGTGGTTGAGAGATGGGTCTCTCATGGGGAAGATCTGCTACTCAGTTATACTCTAGTTCGATTTACATGTCTCGTGTGGTTTGCGAGCTATCACATAGTAAAATTATCACAAAGTGCGCTCTCAAAAGACAGAAACTGTGATAGAGATTGTAGATTTTTAACCGAACAGATTGGATTGATTTGAGCAAAAACAAAATTATTTTAGCCAATCAAGTGATCCAAGAAAGAAGCCAATCTCAGTTAAATAGACATGCATCAAAAGACCTAGTCACAATCAATAATTTAACATAATAACAATCTTACATAATTTTATTGGCTAGTTAAAATGCCAGCCTCTAAAGTTGGTTGGGTTGTTATAGATATTTGTTATTCCCTCCGTCTCAATTTTTGTATTATACTTAAAATTTTGAGATTTTAATTTTTAAATATAAATTCAATATAAAAACTTACAACTTTTGAAATAGAATTTATATATTAAAAATTATGTAAAATTTTTACTAGAATGAAAACGAAATTTAATTAATTCTCAAAATTGCAATTATGCAACATGGACAAAGGAGTAGTACTATACTAATAGAAAGCTGTCCATTTGACCTTACATTTTCACCTGTTGATATTTTAGTATAATGTTGTCCTCTCTTGGTGAAACGACAATACTAAAGATAAATTCAAAATTTGAAATTTTAGTATAATTTACTATTTAGAAATTTCTTAGAAGTTGGAATTATTCGACCTAATGCTACTAGATTTAAAAGAAATCATGTGTTATATACTAGGTCTTCCTCACCTTGTGAATAATAAAATCGAGTTGATTTATCAAATTCTCATTCAACCAGTAGATGTTATTTAAATTAGTCATATTCTGTTTAAAATGAAAATGAAAAAAAGATGATGTTCATACTCTTAAATAATATCTATTAGACAAATAATCATACGAAAAATCAATCGTATAATAATCTGATCACATGTCTATTATTGTAGTGAAAGATTCATGAGGCTATAAATAAAAATATTATTTTGAAATATAAGTAATTTTCTGGTGTTTGGTTAGCTAAAAAAGAAAACAATGTTTTCTCTTAATTATCAGAACGACTTAACTACATATAAATATAACTACTCTAATCGATACTCCATCCCTTTTTTTATTTGTCAAATTTTAATTAGACACGCCTCTTACGAGACAATGACTGGTATAATGAATTATCATTTTACCTATATTAATTGTTAGAATTTTAAATATATTTACTCATTACATTTTAAAAGAATTAACTCAATATTAAATAAATTAAGGATATTGTCAAAAAATTACAGTAATAAAGAAATTGAATTACAAAATGTCAGATGAGTAAATAGAGATGGAGGAAGTATTTAGCGTTCAAAATATTAACAATCATAATTAATTAAGTATTTTTATGTTAGTTTGTTAATAAATGATGTCATAGTTAGTTAGTGAGTTAATTAGTCGGTTAGATATTTTCCTTCTTTCTTCAGTATAGTTGTTAGATTTTCACACATGTATAAGAACTTGTTAGTGATCAATAAAGGTAAGAATTCTCATTTTACCAAATCACGTTTTCATCCTGTTATTATTTTCTCTCAATTGGCAGTTATGGCTTCCATGGTTTCAGCCATGGTTAGGCTATCATCGTCTGCATAATTCTTGATATGGTATCAGAGCAAGGTTATTTGATTTGTTCTTTGACTTCTGCTAGCTACATTGTTGTTTGGATTGTCGCTTTCGATTGATACAAATTTTTGAGTTTTCTGTATCGAAACTCGAGTTTTCTGTAGTTGAAAAATTGTCAATGGATGTCGATGATAATTCATCTACTTCTGAGAGAACGAACATATCTGGAAATGACACTAGCAGTGCCCTGTATATACATCCTTCAGATAACCCAGGGATGATACTTGTTCCAACTCAATTTGATGAAGCAGGATATCGATCCCGGAGAAGAGGAATAATGAGAGCTTTGTCAGTGAAAAACAAATTAGGCTTTATCGATGGAAGTTGTAAGAGGCCAAATCTCAATTGACCTCATTTACGACAATGACAGCGGTGTGATGATATGGTAACATCCTGAATTTTGAACTCATTGGTTAAGGAAATCTCAGATAGTGTCGAGTATGTGGATGATTCTGCTGAACTCTTGAATGAATTAGAAGATAGATATGATCAAACAAATGGGGCAAAATTGTATCGAATACAAAAAGAGATTAATGATTTTACTTAAGGAGTATTGGATATCACAGTGTACTATACAAGGATGAAGAAATTATGGGAGGAATTGAATACTTTAAGTGTGAAAAATCAATGCAGTTGTGTATGTGTGTGTGGTGCCAGGGATGGTCTGCATAAAGCAGAACAAGATAGACGTTTAATTCAGTTTCTTATGGGACTGAATGAAGTATACACAGTGATAAGGGGAAACATTCTCATGATGAACCCACTTCCATGGGACAAACTTTCTCACTGTTGATTCAAGAAGAGAAACAAAAGGAGTTCAAACCTACTGGTCGAGTGACTACAGATTCAATTTCTTTGAACACAAATGTTGTTGGAAATAAGAGAATTTTCAGGACAAATTATCAAGGAAATAACTATGTTAGTGGTAGTAACAGTTTAGGAGGAAATACCTATGGCAATGGTAGTAGTAGAAATGTTATAGTGTGTGATTACTGTAAAAGAATTGGACACATTAAAAATAAATGTTACAAGCTGCATGGGTACCCTCAAGGTAACAACAATCAGAATTATAGGTCAGGAAACAAGAATACTGGTTAGAATTTCAGGCAACAGAATCCAAACTTCAAAGGGAAATGAGTGGTAGCAAATGTACATGGTACTACAAATGACATGATGTCTACTCATGAAGAGAAACAACCACAAACTAACAGTCATTCAAATGTTAGTTTTACAAAAGAGCAATATGAATAGATTGTGAACCTGCTACAATATTTCCAGAATGAGAATGAAATATTGATTTTGAAAATCTTTCATGCAAATGTTTTGAGTCAAGTGCTGATATGTGGATTATAGACTCAGGGGCATCAAACCATATAACTTTTAACAGAACCTCTCTAGTCAATATTAAAACTTTACCTTTTTATATACTAGTTTCACTCCCAAATGGATACAAAGTCAAGATAACAGTATTTGGAGATGTACCAGTCACATCTAATATCATTTTACATCAAGTATTGTATGTTCCTTCTTTTAAGTATAATCTAGTTTCAATTCATTCTTTAACCACTTCGATGAAATGCATAGTCTTGTTCACTAATGCATGTGTATGTTGCAGACCCCTTCAGTGAAGAGGCCTTATGTGATTGGTAATAGCAATGATGGGCTTTATTTCTTGTGTTCGAGATGTTTGAAAAACTCTAGTAATACTAATGCAAGTCAAATATGTTGTTGCTTTTCTAATAATAGACTTTTTTGTGTTTCTACTTCTGTTGTCAAGACTTGTCATACAAATCAGTGTAAGATACCTACTTCCAGTGCAAATAAACTTCATAATTTTCACAATTCTGTCCCTCTTGTGTGTTCTTCTACTCCTAATAATAGTGATGTCTTGTTTGATCACAATTCTTGTAATAAAACTAAAGACAATGTGGATTTGTCGTCGCACAATATACTTGGCAATCTACCTTTTGTTAAAATGAGGAGTATTAGTACATTACCAGCCAATTTTTCTCCTAAACAACCTTTTTCTTGTAACATCTGCCCAATGGCAAGACAATCAAGATTGCCTTTTAGTCACAGTAAAATCCAAACTAAATCCATTTTTGAACTGCTTCATATTGATTTATGCGGACCATATCATGTGTCTACATATGACAATTACAAGTACTTCATTACACCGGTAGATAACTATAACAGATCGACTTGGACACACCTTTTAAGTACCAAAAGTAATGCTTTACAAGTTCTGAAAGATTTCATAAGAATGGTGGAAAATCATTTCAACACCACAGTCAAAACCATTAGATCAGACAATGGACTGGAAATTACCAGTAATGAGGCAAACCAATTCTTCTTAAGCAAAGGCATCATTCATCAGAAAACCTGTCTATACACACCACATAAGTACTTGTTAGAAATAGTTAGAGCATTTTTGTTTTAAACTAAACTACCTATAAGGTATTGGGGAGAATGTGTATTGACAGCTACACTCATCATTAATAGGCTTCCTTCAAACCATCTAAAAAATAAATATCCTTATGAATTGTTGTACAAGAAAAAACCAAACCATAACCATCTTAAATCCTTTGGATGTCTTTGCTATCCCACTATACCAAAAATGTTTAGGGATAAGCTTAAGCCAAGAACTACTCCACATATTTTTTTGGGATATCCTTTTGGAACAAAGGGTTACAATCACCACCTGCCCATATCATTATATCTCCAACACCACCACAACCTGTTCCGTCAACAGTAATACAAAGGAGATCCCATAGAGAAAATAAAATTCCACAACATTTGAAAGATTACATTGTTAACATTCCTAGCTAAAAAACTACCACCCACACACAATCCAACCTTTTCCTTACTGCTCTATTCACTAAACATCACCATGTATCTCCTGATGTCATTGCATCTAACAGTCAAGCACTTATTGAGAATGTTTGTCATGATAGTGAGCCATCATCATATGAGGAAGCATCACTAAATCCTGCATGGCAGAAAGCCATGACACAAGAATTTGAAGCATTGTATGCCAACAACACTTGGGATCTTGTAAACCTACCAGCAGAAAAACAGGCAATTAGATATAAATGGGTGTATAAAGTTAAACATAGAGCAGATGGAAGCATAGAAAGATTTAAGGCTAGATTGGTAGTCAAAGGGTACACACAACAGGCTGGAATAGATTAAAGTGAGACCTACTCACCTGTTGTTAAAATGACCACTGTAAGGATATTAGTGGCATGTGCTGCGAAAAAAGGTTGGGGCATGTTTCAACTTGATGATAATAATGCATTTCTTCATATAGATCTTCATGAAGAAATGTACATGAAAGTACCCCAGGGTCTTGAGGTACCTGATCCAGGACTGGTTTGTAAGTTAAAGAAATCACTCTATGGTCTCAAACAAGCAAACAGACACTGGTATGCCAAATTGACTGAAACACTGTCACTCAGGGGTTACACACACTCACATCATGACCACTCATTATTTTATAAGAAAACAGGATCATTGGTTGTGTTTGTTGCAGTATATGTAGATGATGTCATTTTGATAGGCACAGACACAAACGAAATTGACCAACTCAAGGTGTATCTAGACAACACTTTCAAGATCAAGGATCTTGGTAGACTTCATTACTTTCTGGGCTTAGAAATACTTGACATAACAGATAGAGTTCTTATTTCACAGAAAAAGTTTGTCTTGGATTTACTGAAAAAGTATGACTGTTTTGATTATACACCTTTGTCCTCTCCACTTGATCCTACTATCAAGTTAAGGGCTAAGGAAGGAATTCCTATACCTGATCCCACATTTTACAGGAAATTGATAGGCAAATTGAATTTTCTCACTAATATCATATTGGACATAGCCTTCAGCGTTCAGTAGTTAAGTCAATTCATGCAAGACCCTATATCTCTAAACCTGCAAGCAACTTATCTTCTTCTTAGATACCTTAAGAAGGATCTTACTTTGGGAGTACATTTATCTAAAGATCCTGACTGTACAGTTCAAGCTTTTTGTGACTCTGATTGGGCATCCGGCCTAGATTCAAGAAGGCCAGTCAGTGGTTATTTAGTACTACTTGGCAAGAGCCCCATAAGCTAGAAATCCAAGAAACAAGAAACTGTTTCTCTATCATCAGTTGAAGCAGAGTATAGATCAATCAAAAATGTGGTAGGAGAATTAACTTGGCTCCATAGATTACTTATTGAGTTGACTGTTCCTGTTCCTTATCCTATTGATGTGTACTGTGATAGTTAATCTGCAATTCATATTGCTCGCAACCCTGTGTTCCATGAAAGAACCAAGCACATTGAAGTTGATTGTCACTTTGTACGCAACAAACTTCAGGAGGGGCTTATTTCTCTACATCATGTGTCCACGTCTAACCAGCTTGCTGACATTCTTACCAAGGCTCTCACTGGTGTTAAGCATTCAACAATTCTACACAAGTTGGCTGTGAAACCATCACGTCCAACTTGAGGAGGGGTATTAACAATCATAATTAATTAAGTATTTTTCTGTTAGTTTGTTAATAAATGACGTCATAGTTAGTTAGTGAGTTAATTAGTCGGTTATATATTTTTCTTCTTCCTTCAGTATAGTTGTTAGATTTTCACACATGTATATAAGAATTTGTTAGTGATCAATAAAGGTAAGAATTCTCATTTTACCACATCACGTTTTCTTCCTGTTATTATCTTCTCTCAATTGGCAGTTATGACTTTCATGGTTTCGGCCATAGTTAAGCTCTCATCGTCTGCATAATTCTTGATACAAAAGTTTCATCGAAATTTTCTAATATTGTCAATTTTAGTCTTGAATATATGATGGATTCGAAAAAATAAAAAAATCATCATAAATTACAAGAAAGACTTATATTTCAACCAAATATTATTATTTTTTAGAAAATGACTTGAGGAATAATGACCTCAGATTAACTTTACTGTAGATATTTTTGCAAATGCATTTTCCATAGCCACAAAATGCATTTTCCTTTAACCACAAAAGGATTTGAGTGTATCAAAACAAAATCAGGAGATATTTGTTGAAAATGATTTTTTTTTTTTTGTGGATGTGTTCGATTGAAAAAGAAACATTCTTTATAGAAAACATTATTGAGATTTTTTTTAACTTATAAAACATGATTTCTTTTATTTATTTCGACCAAATCAATTTATTGGAAAAATGGATGATGAAAAAGAAAATCTTGTTAAATACTAGGAAACCTCTTAATTTGTTTGTGTGAAAATATTATTATTATTATTTTCTCACCAATTCAATCAAGGTATTTGTGAAAATAGTCGCTAGTAAACATTTTCCTATGAAAGATAGTGATCTTTTAGTAGTTAATAATTGAGTTTCTTATTTATTTTCTTGTATTTGTTTCGTAAGAAAAAAATATCATCCTTAAATATAGAATGATATCTGTTTTAGGACGGGAGGATACAGTCAATACATATAATGATATAATGTTACTTATGATATTCAATTTCTCCTACGAAAATTATTTTCCCCATTTTGAAGGAATATATTTTTCTATAAAAATATTCACAATTTTTTTTTAAAAAAACTTATTCGCACCCGGTGTTTACATCAAACCAATGTAATTTTCAGTATTATGTAATTTAATGCAGTAAAATGAACAATAAATTTAAATACATGACATGCATGTATTGTATTGGCTTAATGTAAACACCCTGTGCGTATTTACCTTTTTTTTATTATTATTATTAATCGAACCTAAGGAAAATGAATCATATTCTACTTACGAACACACTATCTATACGAATTCGACACATTCTTTTAAAAAAAAGGTCAAATTTTCATAAAACTTTTTTCTTTTTTGTTAAACTTTTGGGCTACTTTTTTTTCTTTCAAATTCATAAAAAAGGGTAAACAATGTCATAAGATCACTCACCAATAAATAGAATAGAATCCAAATAATTTAATTGAATGATGCATGCATTTTCCCAATCAACAAATATTGAGAGAAGAAAGAAAGGAGTATGAAAAAAAAGAAAATAATGTCAAATTGGTGTAACTATCAATCAGTTGATTAATATATTACATGGTCTATATTAATTGTACATTTTTGTTGCAGTAGATTTCATAAATCATATTAGTATAGCTGTTAATTACTCAACGCATCAATATTTTTAATAATTATCATCGTATTTGGGTTTCTCTAGATATTATATAATTGTATTTAGATACAATACTTTGCTATTAGACACTCCATATTTTAAAAGCATTCTTTTTTAATTGATATTATTACATCAATTTATATTAATTAAATTATCTGAAATGAAGGTACATAATAATAATAATATGTACCTTCACTACAACAAAATTTTTTAAAGTGAAGATAAATATTGCCATTAAGAAAAGAGTGTTAAAAGTATTTATCAATATTAGTTAAGTGTTAATTAATGTCGCTTAAGATTTTAGGGATCTATATAAAAAATGTAAATTATTAAAAAAATGCATATTTAATGACAATTAAAAATTAATTGTTGCTAAAGATCATTTTTGATATAGTGCTTGATCAAAACAAATTTATCTCAGATAATTATATTTGTGTGGTCTTTATTTAGACTTTGTTTTTCTTTTCTAGATGTAATTTGATGGGAAACTATTTTTTTTTTTAAATTCAAGTATTCCCTTTCCTATATTAGACGGAGTATAACTTACAGTGAATTTAATAATTTTAAAAAATATAATATATATAAATTAGAAATCTAAATTTTAATAATTATTTTAAAAAATTAAAATGTTAGCTTATTTTCCGCTATATGTTTTTTATATATTCCCAAATGAAGAAAGAGTGATGCTCCGTAAATGAGTAGTCTCTTTCTTTATATTAATTATTATGTTATCTTTTTCGAAAGTCAATGTCATTAATTTTTAAAGTTAAAATATTATATTATTTTGATATTAAACACAAAATTTCGATAAATACTATAAATTGTATAATTTTTTGCATATTAAAATGATAAAAAAATATATTATAAAATATTAATTAAAATTCTTAAAATTTGACTCTAAAATTAAGAACGATGACAATTAAAAATAGACCGAACGAATAGATACTTTCACAACACCCTAGCATGTTTATTTTCTAGACAAATACATTATCCACACACACCTAATAATTATTATGATATTATGTCAAATCAGTAAATACATGAAACGTGACATATATTTCTAACCACTTGTGTTAAGATTCTTTCGACAAAGAATTTTGAGGCAATTTGGGAGGATGTATTAGCAAATGTATTGATTTTGGTATTTTTTAATTTATTATATTGTTTGATAGTATTTTTATTATATGTAAATTATGTATTATTACTTACGCGAAACTATTATATTAATAATATTATGGTTATTAATATATAAATACATAAGATTAAAAATAGAATTTGTCTTTGAACACATCATATCAAACAGGGTAAAACTATTTCAATATCAATACTAATTTTACCCTTATTAATCAAAAAATTATTAATACCACAATATTAATATCATTTTTATATATTCTATCCAAACGATTCTAAATAATTTAATTTATTAGAAATTGTTTGAGTTTCATTGGTTAATAATAGTTGAATCTAGCTTTGCAAATTTGACATCTGGTCATGATGAGATATATCAAATTGGGATATTTTTCGTCTGAGAATAAAATGAATCATACACGTGGTTTTATTTTTATTATTATTATTATTATTATTATTATTATTATTATTATTATTATTATTATTATTATTATTATTATTATTATAAATATTAGTGATTGGAATAAATCAAGGTCGATTCTACATTTAAATATTTTTTTATGGCTGGAAAAAGATACTTATATTATGATCAATCAGTCTCTCTGTCCCATTGGATTTTTAAATCTTTAAGAATATTGATAGAATTATCTTTTATCTACTAACGACGTAAAATATACTATTATTGTTAGAGTTTAAAATTTATTAAATTTATGGAGCGACTGTAAAATTATTCGAAGTTATCAACTTAATTATAATATAATTTTAGGTAATTTATTTGGTATATTAATATTGATCAGTATCATAAAATAAATTATATGTTATGATAAATTAAATTACACTAAAGATTGATACAATTGTTTTCTTATACTTTACAGTTACGCCATCATCTGTACAATATAAAGAAGTTCAGTACTGATTGATCAGTATCACACAAGTGTTTAGAGAAGAAAAAAGTAATAAAAAACATAAAATAAAAAAATAAGCAAGCAATCATTTTAATTATTGGTTAGTATCTAATTAATTCATTATTTAATTATCCAAAAGAGAACCAGAATGTTTTGATAAGAATTTAAATTAAAAATAACTTTAATATGCACATGCATTTAAATTAAAGAACTTATAAAATACAAAAAAGAATTAAATGTAAGATTATTGAGTTCACCGTAACAATGAGTATGCTTGATTTCAACCAACGAGGTGGTATTGAAGCGGTGAATATTTTTTCATTTTTAATTAAAGGTTTTAAGTTTGAGTTCGAATCTTTCTGAATATAAAGTTATCTTTATTAAAGAGCGTTTTACTCTAATAAAATTTTTTAACACAAATTTATATTTAATCGGAGTTTTACGTAAATATGATTGTGGATTTTTTTTTTAATTGATGTTGTATGGATAAGAAGTCTCTTTTCACTACCCCACTTTAGGAAAATGTGAGGTTCCCTCAATGAATAGTCTCTTTCTTTTGCTATACTCCTTACTCTAATAAATGGCTATATATGCATGGGACCTCATACATACAAAACTTAATTTTTTTTGCCCTTTACTCTTTAGTATAATCATATCTTGTTTCTTCTTTTTCTTCTCTTCAAGAAGAAACACAATGGATGCTTTGTCTTCAACTTTCCTTTCTACATTATCACAAAACCCTAAATCTCTTCTTTCTCCTTATAATAATAATAATAATTATCATTACTATTCTCCTACTCTAAAAGTATTTTCTGTTAGAATTGAAGAAAGACCACAAACAACCACTACTATAGCAAAACCACAAGAAAAATCAACCCCTTCACCACCAAAACCATCTCCAAAAAGAGAACCAATACCCCCAAGAAAACCTATTGAACCATCATTTCCCTCTTTTATCTTCAATGCATTCGATGATTTCGTAAATACTTTCATTGATCCACCTAGGAAATCGTCTGTTGATCCAAGGTATGTTCTCTCTAACAACTTTGCTCCAGTAGACGAACTTCCTCCTACTGAATGCGAAGTAGTGGAAGGCTCCCTTCCCTCTTGCCTAGACGGCGCGTATATTAGAAATGGACCTAACCCTCAATATCTTCCACGTGGACCTTACCATCTTTTCGACGGTGATGGCATGCTTCACTCTATTAAAATTTCTCAAGGTAAAGCTACGTTATGTAGTCGATTTGTCAAAACTTACAAGTACAACATCGAAAATGAAGCCGGATCACCGATTATTCCTAATGTGTTCTCCGGTTTCAATGGTCTTACCGCCTCGGCCGCGCGTGGTGCACTCACCGCGGCCCGGGCTATTGCGGGACAGTTCAATCCCGCAAACGGTATAGGCCTTGCGAATACAAGCTTAGCTTTATTTGGAGGTAAACTTTTCGCCCTCGGTGAATCTGATTTACCATATGAGGTAAAAATAGCCCCAAATGGTGACATTTTTACCCTCGGCCGTCACGATTTTAACGGAAAGCTTTCTATGAGCATGACGGCACATCCGAAAATCGACCACGAAACTAACGAGGCTTTTGCTTTCCGTTACGGCCCGATACCTCCGTTTATAACTTACTTTCGGGTCAACCCGGATGGTACAAAAACCCAGGATGTACCCATATTCTCAATGACCCGCCCGTCATTTCTTCATGACTTTGCAATCACAAAAAAATACGCGATATTTTCGGACATACAAATTGGAATGAATCCAATTGATTTACTCACCGGTGGTTCACCGGTGGGTACTGACTCGGGGAAAATTCCCCGAATTGGTGTGATACCACGTTACGCCAAAGATGAGTCGGAAATGAGGTGGTTTGATGTACCAGGATTTAATATTGTACACGCGATCAACGCGTGGGATGAGGATGGAGGTGATACGATAGTGTTGATCGCGCCGAATATATTGTCGGTGGAACATACACTAGAGAGGATGGACATGATACATGCAAGTGTTGAGAAAGTGAAAATAAATTTGAAGACAGGAATGGTGAGCAGACATCCAATTTCTACAAGAAATCTTGATTTTGGAGTCATCAATCCAGCTTATGTTGGGAAAAAGAACAAGTACGTTTTTAAATATCCAATTTATCTTCAATAACTTACTTGATATTCATTAATATAATTATACATAAATATTAATTATAAAATTAGTTAAATCGAGTCTCGAAAACAAAATATGACAATTAGTTTGAGACAGAGAAGTAGCTCGATACTTTTATAGAACAAATTACACTCTCCTTACTAATTTTTACTAGGAAAAAATATGTATCTATTTTCTCTTTAATTTGAAAAATCATTTTTATATACCTATTTTTTTTAATAAAATAATATAATAAAAGTATCACTTTATTCTATCACATTTTTTAATGTGTGCACCAATAACTAAACATTGACAGTACTAGTACTAAGTATATAACACTATTACAAATTTATTGATTTTTGTTGGACCATCTATAGTGCAGCATATGGACATGTGTAGGTCCTCTATGACTTATGATCACATGATTTAATTTCAGCAGAGACCATACAAACAAAAAAGTCATTTTAAATTTCGTGTCGGGTCAAAAATTACAGGATAAATAAAATAATTTTTTGTTTCTACTACTCGTTTAGGTACGTATATGCAGCCATTGGGGATCCTATGCCAAAAGTAATAGGGATAGCAAAATTAGACGTATCTGTAGCAGAATTTGATCGTCGCGATTGCATCGTGGCATGTCGTATATTTGGAAAAGATTGCTATGGCGGTGAACCATTTTTCGTGCCTAAAAATCCTTCCATCGATGAAGACGATGGCTACGTGGTGTCATACGTACACAATGAGAAGACAGGGGAATCAAATTTTTTGGTCATGGATGCAACATCACCTAATCTTGACATTGTGGCTAATGTCAAATTGCCTCGTCGTGTGCCTTATGGTTTCCATGGACTTTTCGTGAGTGAAAATGATCTTATGAAGCTATAAATATCGATATATTGATTAAATTATTTAAGATCTATGTATAATATGTATGTATATAAATGATATATAGGTTGATTCCTTTTTAAAATAGTATTGTATCAATTAGGGACAAATAAATTTGAGGATGTTTCTATCATTTATTTAGATTTTATCTTTTTGATTTTATAATGGTTTCAATTATGTTACGTGAGATAAATAAATTTGATTTTCCTTTTTAGTTTTACTAGAGTTTTAATGAAAAATGACAAACAATCTAAGTAATCATACATGAAATTTATTTCACTGTCTCACCTTTTCTAAAATATATATGATGTGTCATGTTCCGATTCGAGTGTTGGAGTTAGATTTGGGATCGATTGTTGAGGTTCTGTGTCCGGTGGGGTCTCGTTGTTGATTTCTGTCTTAGAAACTATTTTTTTAAAAAATATTTTTTTAATCTCTTAGTCCAATATAAAAAAAGGAAAAAAAAAATTCAATCGCAATAAAATAATAATAAGTCTTCTTCACATACTAACCAAATATAAAAAAATAAGTTATAAATCAATTTATTTTCCGAAAAAACAACAACATGATCCCTTCGTACCAAACACATTTGCTAGCGCTTAAAAGTGAGTAGTATATAACATTATTATAAATTTATTGATTTGTGTTGGACCATCTATAGTTAAGCATATTGTCATGTGCATAATTCAGCAGAGACCACAAACCAAACTATCTAAAATTAGAAAATTTCTTACCAGCAAAGGCAGCTTTTATTCATTGCAATGTCTTTGATATACCTTTGGGCTTAGTCTACAAATTCTAAAAATATCACATTTTGTCAAAAGTTCACTTATAAGTAAATACTACTCCTCTCTTGTAGATTATAATTTGTTTGTTTAATTTTAATACATTCTACGTACTTTTAGTTTTAGATTACAATTCACAAGATTCAAAATTCATTTTTATTTTCTTAAACTTTATATTAAGTCAAAATCAATCGAACAAATTAGAAGTGCTTATCGAAAGGGAAAGTAAGATATCTTATAATATAAACTTTTTCTATTTTCTCGTTGTTGTCTTATTGTTTTCACGAACTTCACGTGAGGGAAAGTGATCTTAATAATAATATATATATAATTATATTAAGTTATTTATAACCTATGTTTTCTTTGTTCTTCAACATCAAATTTAATTAAGACGTGTATATATAGATAATATATTGGTTGATTCCAATGAACTCTGAAAGATAATTGAGGACTCTTGCAAGGTAAAAAATCAAATTTGTGGAAAATGTATATATAGTTCCGTTTGGTTATTTTTGCGATTTTGTATGATAAAATTAAAATTAAATCAAATAGTATCGATTTTCAAAATTTAAAACCAAACCACACGAAATACTAATTTTTTAAATCGGTTTGGTTTGTTTTTGTTGGATATTCTGTAATATATGGAGGTCTTAAATTGAATGAACCTATCTATTCGTGAAAGAACAAGACTATTATTAAAATTTGTTTGGCATGAAAAAACATTAATCTTATGAAAAGTCATGATGAAAGAAGATGATCCTTTAGAACTCGGAAGGCAGGTGATGAAGTCCATAGCGATCTCCTCAAATACTACATTCGGTATGGGCAGAGGTTGCAGATAACCTGCAGGGCTGCGATTTATGTCCTTCATTTGTTGACAAACTTGGGAAGTTGTCAAAAAGCTTTCACATCTCGTCGCATATGGTGCCAATAGAAGGAACATTAGATAAGCCAAACGACATCACAAGGAATTCATAATGCCCTTCATGAGTGCGAAAAGCTGTTTTAGCCACATCCTCAGGGTGAACCAGACAGTAAATCCAACTTAGTTGCGCCATCAAAAAGTTCATCGATAATTGGAACATGAAATCTATCCCTCACAGTAATGGCACGATAGTCTACACAAAATCGCCAGGTGCCATCTTTCTTGCAGATCAGGCGAAGAAAAGGGACTAGTGTCAGGATGGAAGATTCCATCATTGAGCAACTAATTGTTCCCTTATATTCTTCTGGAAATAGGGGTACATGTATGGTTTAACATTGATTGGTCCTGTCCCCGGATTAAGATGATCAAGTTCGCGCGCTGGTGGTAATCCTTGAGGTTTGCGAAACACATCCGTAATTGGGGTCCAACTTAGGTGGATCATGATCCTTAGTTGTCACCACCTGGAGGCAAAAGTGCATTAGTCTCACAAAGTCGTCGTAACGTGTGTAAATGATGCACTGGTTGAGCCTTATCCGAAGGGTTTGAGTTCGCACAAAATCAGGACGAACAAGTGCTTTAGCATAGTTTAACTTCTGCTCATACATTTGGGCTAAACGTCGTATGGCCTCTTCTAAGAAAGTGGGCTCGAAATAAAACACCTATCCAAAAACTCATCAGGGAAGTCAAAGTGTTTACATTTATATTTATTCTACGTAATAGATAATTCAGTATTATTAATATATACATGTTCTATCAATTATTTTTATTTTCTTATATTTTTTTGATTATCTATATCGTATATACACATAAAATTAAGCATATACAAGACGATAGGATACTTTTCTATTCCTAATTAACTTTTTTTCGTATTTTCTACTGACATCTTTCACAATTATTTTCATTTAGTTCTTTTAAAGAATCTAATATCCATTATTAATAAGAACAAGTCAGCTAAAGAATAAAAAAATCTGATGTGATACCTTTTTAAGGTCAATACTTTTATTTATTTATTTGTTATATCTTTTTGATCTTTTCTTCCATTTATTTATTGTATTTAAAAACTATTGAAGATGACAAGGAAAAAAAATAATGTCCAGTATGTTTTATAACAAATAAATGTTAAAATTAAAAAAAAAATATTAAGAGGAAAAACAAGTCTTAACTATCATCAAAATAAAACTTATCTCTTCATTTCTATTTAGATTATAAAAAGTTAATTCTAAATTATTGTTATATCGTGCGAAGCAATTACAAATTTCCTAGCATAAAAAACCTAATTTATAAGAGAAGTTCAAGATAAGTAGAGTACCATATGCCTATTTTATTTCTGTCTTGATTCAAGAAAAAAATACTATCAAAGCAGATTAATATGTAATTAGAAGTCCTGAGCCTAAAGGTATAAAATATTAACAAAAATTTTAAAATGGTATATAAAATTTTATATCAGCCAAATTGGCAAAATCGCTGGAACAACAACGATTTCCTCCATCGGAAAAAGCAAAATCGTTGCTAGTGCAGCGATTTTGCAAAATGAGATTTTTTTTTAAAAAAAAATCAAATCGCTACTTAGGCAGCAATTTTTTTTAAACAAATACATTTTGCAAAATCGCTGCAGTAGCAGCAATTTTGCGTTTTCCGGTGGAGGAAATCGCCGTTGTTCCAGCGATTTTATGTTTTCCGGTGGAGGAAATCGTCGTTGTTCCAGCGATTTTGTCATTTTGGTTGATATAAAATTTTATATACCATTTTGAAATTTTTGTTAATATTTTATACTCTTTAGGCTCCGGACTCACACTAATTAGGGATCAAGAGACGGATAGGGAGGGAATGACCTATCAATCATTGGTTGACCTTCTCTTGAACCAGTCACGGAGCTCTCAACTAAATTGTTTAGGTTCTGGAAATCCATCTCTAGTTGGGGCTAATTAGGCCGTATTACATAAAGTATTTGTGTAATTTATTTTAAAAAAATTTATACCGAACAAATTAGAAAATAATTTTGGAAATGCTCCAAAAAAAAAAAAAACACTTAGTCTTAACATCAAAAGTTATCCAGATACATATATGTGGATCTCTTCTTACCAAATCTTTGGTGTATGTAACTATTAATTGATTGTTTTTTTTAACGTATTCTATCGATTTATTAATTTGAATATATGATTTTCACTAGAGTTATTGGATTCGATAAAATTGATACGTAACTAATAACCTTCCGCTTTTCATTTTCATCGTATATATCACATTAGAAATAACAAAACCTAAACAACCTCCAATTTAAACTATTATTTTGAACAAAGATTATTTGATACTAAAGAGAGACGTGTTTGCATGATCTAATTTATAGTATAGACATGGACATAAAGGCTATTCTTTAGGATTACTTAGTTAGTTTGAATATAAGTTTTGATGAGATAAATTATGACGTAAAAGTTTTAATGAGATTATTTTTTAATGAGTGTTAGATTTGTCGTACTAAAAATAATATGTTTTTTTGATAAATTTTGAGAACTTATTTCTTTACAAAATACCCTTTATGAATGTGAAGGATTTACAAGGATATTTTTGTCATTTAGCATCTATTGTTCTTGTTATAGATGAATGTTTAGATGAACTACACCTCCTGAATTACATCCCTCCTTACATGCATTTGTTGATTCACTTCCCTCGACAACGAGAATTTAGAGTATATTGTATGGCCGCACAATATTTTTTTGTGAGATTAGGAGCTTCCTGAGAAGAGTAAGTTGAATCATGTAAATAGCATGATTCCTATTTTCTTGAAATAAGTTATCCTGGACTTACTATACCATTCAAGGGAAGGGATAACTTATCCTAGTAAAATTTATTAATCCTTGAATAAGTTATTCTGAAATTGCCAATCAAATAACAAATTAAGTGACATTTTAATTTAAGGAGAATTATAGGAATACACCTCTTTTGTTTCACTTATTTCCATTATTCCCAATGTATCAGAGCTACATATTAATGTATTTGAGCCAGTATTTTATGTATCCGAGCTATATATTATGTACTCGAGCTACATATTGTGTATCTGAGCTAGTTTTTAATATATTCGAGTTACATATTAATGTATCTGAGATAGTATTTAATGTATCCGAGTTTCAATATTATATTTGAATTTTTTAACTTTTAAGGAATTAATATAATTATATTAATGTATCCGAGATAATATTTAATGTATCCGAGTTTCAATGATTATATTTGAATTTTTTAATTTTTAAGGAATTAATATAATTAGAAACTTATTAGGGATAGATTGTAATTTCATATTAAAAGTGTGTAAATTTATGTAATTTACCCATTTTATTTTAATCCCATTAAACGTCCCCTTAGGAATTACCGTACAACTTTTAAAAAGAGACCCCTTAAACAACAAATAAAGTGGTTTTTCATCTTTTGTTTAATCTCTACTAAAACTAAATAAAAAAAAAAGAAAATCAAGTTTGTTAACACTCTCAAATTGGAATTAATGGTGTTCGTCGTTTTGCATTGGAAGTTTATTAGAATTAAAAAAAAAAAAAGAAGATGAAATCAAGTTTGTTTATATCACTTGACGTGGTTGGAATAAATCTAAATTAATTGTGGAACATCACCAGTTAATTAGAAATAAATGAAGAAGACGTTTTTACGATACTCAGAAATAATTGAATAACTTTTATATTAAGTTATAATATTTTAGTGATCAAGAGCATAGTTAATTACTTTATGATAAAAATAAGTGTGACAAAAAGATAATTTCTTAAAGAGTGCTAACATTAGTCAAGTGTCATCAGATTTGATGTCGCTAAAAATTTTAAGAACGTATATAAAGACTGTTAATTGCCGTTAAAAATATATGTAGCGTAAAAGATTAAGGGTGTGTTTGGTATGAAGGAAAATGTTTCCTAAAAAATGTTTTTTTTTTTGGAAAACAAATAGATATTTGACTTATTTTCTCATGTTTGGTTGGTGAGTAGAAAATATTTTCCAGAAAAATATTTTAGTGTTTCATTTTTGAGTGAAAAATATCTTGAGAAATATCTTTTATTTTTTACTAGAGTAGAAAATAATTTTTCAAGTTAATTTTTTTTAGAAAAAAACAAACTTAATTTTTTTTTCGTGGTGGGGTTTGGGGGGTTCGAGGGTAGGGGTGAAAAAAATTAAAATTTGAAGTTGAAATTTTTTTTATAAAAAAAATAATATCATTTTTTTTATTGAAGGGAGGGGGGGGGGCTAGTAGGGTGGGGTGGGCTGGTAGGGGTCTCGAGGGTAGGGATGAATAATTGAAATTTTGAAGTTTGAAAATATTTTTTTAAATAAATATAATTTTTTTTAGAAGGGGCCTGATAGGGTGGGTGGGTGGGTGGCGGGCTAGTAGGGTGGGGTGGATAGAGAGAGATTGAAAGAGTGTTTTGAAAAATATTTTTCTTAAGTTTTGAAAGGAAGTCATTTCCCATAAATTTGAAAAAAATAAATTGATTTGAAAAATATTTTTCGACTCCGTACCAAACACACCCTAAGTGCATACGAATTCGGAAAAGGAGCTTTAAAATTTGAGTTTCTTATCTAATATTAGGTTGATAACAATTTTTGTAATAGTGGAAATGTATCTTTTAACTAATTTCTAGCAGATTTTTGTCGTATAAACAATACATTTTTTATACGTAATTAAGGTGTTCAAGATTTTTGTCAAACAAATATATTAGAAAATGCCTATAAAGAGATACAAGGTAGTACTTTGTGGCTAAAGGCTATAAGCAAAAGGCATGTTATTGATTACGAAAAAGTTTATGCACACTACAATAAATTTAATTATTAATGGGGGATAATTTTGTCACTTAAAACTCATATTTCATCACAAAAAATATTTAGTAATTGAAAAAAAAATTGTCAGACCTTCATCACAAAATTTGGGTCGTTAAAAATATTTAAAGACGATATACTGATCATTCGTCGCTAAATAAAAGTTAAACTACAAAAATATCTTTTCGCCTTTGAAGGCATACTATTTATGACAAATTTGTTTGTCAAAAAAAAAGTTTAAAAATCTGGTTGATTGTGTATTTTGTTAAAAGGACGATTTATACTGATGAAATAACCTTGTCGCTAACTATTATGTTAATTAGTGACGATATAGTTTGTAGTTGAAAAAATATGGTTTTAAATTTTGTAAATCGATACTATATGGTTTGATTTTGGTTTACTAAAAACAACCGCAAAAATAATCAAATCGAACCGACAATTTTAGATATATAAATTTTATAATTATTTATACATCATTCATAAATAAAATATAAATATTTTGTTAAATTTTAATTAACTTAAGCCTTTAATATACCATTTTCTCAAGTCCAACACTTAAATTTTAACCCAACTATTATAATCCTAAGTTCAAGTCCATCAAAATCCATTACTTTAGTCTTTACATACCCTATCTCACATAAGATAGTCACTCATTCTCTTAATTCAG
Organism: Solanum corneliomulleri; assembly: GCA_027704805.1. NCBI lineage: Eukaryota > Viridiplantae > Streptophyta > Magnoliopsida > Solanales > Solanaceae > Solanum > Solanum corneliomulleri. The sequence goes on from JAKWIY010003059.1 coordinate 54,057,982, forward strand.
TCACTTTCTTCATGTAGTAATAATTATAGTATTGCTTAATTGCTTATTTGAACCGACTGTAGCTTTCTTGTGGATTGTTTATGTACAAGTGTTTGTGACTATCGAGATACGTATGTCCTCTAAAAATTTATTACTTTTCAAATAAAAAAATTCAAAAAAACCGAATCAAACCGAACAAAATAGATAATAACCAAACTAACAATTATTTTTTTATTTGGCTCGGTTTGGGTTAGGAAATTTGAAAAGCCAGCTAGATTGGTTTGGTTTAATTAGTTTAACAAATAATCGATTCAAAGCGAATCACAAACACCCCTAGACACAAGGTATAACTTTATCCGAGAATTCATTGCCAAGAAAGAGGTAGAAATTAAGTATGTGAAATCTCATAATCAAGTTGCGGATATCTTTACAAAGCCTTTCAAATTTTAAGATTTTCAGAGATTGAGATCAAACATTGAAGTAAAGAAGAAAAATAAAAATTAAGGGAGAGATTTGTGGGAACAAAGCTTGATAGTAATTTGGCAGCCACACTTGTGAAAATCAATAGCCACAAATGCTAAAATTGATAGTCATAAATGTGAAAAATAGCAACCGTATTTGTGAAAGTTGATAGTCAAATTCTGATAGAGTTTTGGTGGAGTTTAGCCACCGAATTTTGTGAAAATTGATAGTCATATTTACGTTACTAATGATGTAATTAAAAGGTTTAAAACTTTATAAATATAGAGGTAATTGAATATTTGAAGATACACCAAATAAAAAAAACAATATAGAATAGTGAAAAAAATACACAAGCTATTTGTAGTTTGTGAGAAAATTGTGCATATATATATATATAGAGAGAGAAATAAAAGAAAAATAGTCTTTTGGAGTACTGTATTCATATTTAATTTCTATCTTAACTCAAGAAAAAAAAAATCAAAGTAGACCAATAAATAAGCAGACAATATTATATTTGAAAAAGAGCCTAAAATACAATTGAAGTATTGAAAATGGTATAAAATTACCCTCCATCCATCAATTGGCTTCAAAATGTCTTTCTCATCTATCTATTAGCTCCAAAATACCCTTGTCATCCACATTTTAAGTTCAAAATTGACCACTTATAAAACTGTTTTAAAATTAAACAGTTTAAGTATTTTTTTAAAATACTTGACGCTATTGATTATAATGTAATTTATTTAATTTATAAATCAATCCACTATCGACTCATTACTAACTGAACCCCACCCAATTAATAAACCAATTATAATATCAAAATCGTCATAAACACTACTAAAATACGATGAAATTATATATTCCTGAAAATGACATCCAAAATTACTCGAGTCCGAATCGAAGCCCCAATTAAATTTAGGTTGAGCCGCTTATTTAGGAGGTACTTTCAATAGGATTCTCTTTCAAGCTTGAATTCGAAATTTATGATTAAAGGTAAAGAAGTAGTACATCTCGAATTAATTCATGCACTTTTTTAAAATATAATTTCATAAATATTTATGATTTGTTTTAAAACCTTTAGTATATTATTTTTTTTAAAAAAGTTATCTATGAAATAATATCACATAATTGAGACGAAAGAATAATTCAGATGAACATAGTGAGATTTTTAAGTTTATCGGTAACTTTTATTTAGACACTTAAATATATGATACTTTACTTTTATAGATATTTTCGCTTCAAATTTTTAGAAACACTCATTGAGACATTAGCAGTAGCTTTCAAGTTGTTGCATTAGCAATGTGACGAGTTTATCAATTTGGTGGGGTTCTATTAGTAATGGGTGGGTAGAGGAATGAT
>JAKWIY010003059.1:54059878-54108122 GCA_027704805.1 Solanum corneliomulleri
GAAACAATCTTTGAAAAGAAAGATCTTGCTATGTAGAATACAGATGTAGCTTACCTTGTAAAAAATATTAAATGTAACTTAATTTTGTCTAATACCCCTTCCATCATTTTCTTTCTCGTCTAGGGATTTAAATTCAGCTCTCACGGTTCTTAGGTAAGGCTGGTAATGGCTTGTTGATTCATCTTGATTGTTGATTGGTTTGCTTTTGTACAATCACAACTATAGTCTAGTGGGTTTCTTTCTTTCTTTTTCTAATTTCTTCTTTTGTTGGGGGTGAAGATGAAGAATAGGTTGCTTAAATTTGAATTGCCTTTTAGTATCACTGTTTGCTTAGAGGAACAACTCTTACGTCCTAAAATGAAAGGGAAACCTATATAACTAGATTGGTCTTTCAATAGGAAGTATAATGGTCCTAATTGTCCTTTACCTTTCCCCTTCATTTTACCATTTCAAAAATATTTAAAATAATGTCCTTTACCCTTCCTTGTTAAAGGTGATCACATTCAGTTTCATGATATTCTCTCTTATTTGGTTACTCTTGTGAACTTTGATCTACCAATGGCTATTCATCTGAAAGAGATCAATTCGCTCATCTTGCCACTTTGTTGGATACCCTTTACTTAATCTTAGACCGGTTAAGTTTTGCTTATGTAAAGTAGTCCAGATTATATAAATTAGTGATCATTTGATAATTGGTTAAGAAAGATTACATTAATGAACAATAGCTAGATACTGATTCCAGTCAACAGAGTTGATGTATTGAAAAAGCTGATCTTTTTGTGATATAATCCATACTTATTAGTCCAACTAATACTTATTTTTGTGAAATAATCATAGAAAAAATCTGGTTTTGGTTGGTAGGTTGACCTCTAGTCATCATTGGTACTAACAGTTTATTCTGAGATGTCTGTGACACTTCAGATCTTGGGCTAGCTTGAAGCGTTGTGTGGAAATCCTTGAGCTTGTCAGTGTATGTGTGTATTACTATGAATGTATGCAGAGTTGAGTACGTAAAGAAATTTTGCAGGCTCCAGTTTTGAGAGAATACCCGGCAAGCTTATCATTGACAGCATATTCTTACCTTTTTGGCGTTATACCAATGATAGGGACGTCATTCCTTATGACCAATGGATCAACAGATTGGTATTTGACACAATCTGAAGTTGGTGCTGTGTGCTATGCTGTAAGACTCTTTTAAGTTCCAATCTTCATTTTCTCTGATGTATGAAATGAGATAGTATTTTTTTTATCTTGATCAAAGTATCAAAATGATTTGTCTCACATAAAGAATATATCTGACACAATGATATACCAAAAAATTTAGAAATGTCATACCAGGTATAATTTGCTTTTAAATCAACTGTTGAAGTTTGGTTGTTGAAATCATAATTAAGTAATTCGTGCTCTCACAAACAACTTAACTTTTTACCTGAGGTGGCCAAATAATTTATCATGGTACTACTAAAGTCGGACCGATCCCTATAACACAGTCCTTTTTATGTAAGGGAAAATGGTTAAGTTCGCTCTCGAACTATGCAAAATTATCCAGATTTGCCTCTGAACTTTGAAGAATAGGGTCAATGCTCTTCATACTCCCTTCCTCTATGTTGCTATATCAATTTTCAATCATCAATGTATCATGTATTAAATTAGCTTTTGAATGTTTCATAGTGGATTCTCATTCATCTGTCCATAACATCTCATCTCATCTCATATGGTAAGTATATAGATGGACAAAAATTTTCGTTGGGATGAAATGAAAATAGTTTTCATCACAATGGTTAATGTCTCTCAGGGAATTATTACATCAGCGCTGAACTATGGACTTACTACTTGGTGCAATAAGGTTATTGGCCCTGCTTTAGTTTCTTTATACAATCCGCTTCAACCTGCTGCAACAGCAATTTTGTCTAGTATTTTTCTTGGGAGCGCTATTTATCTGGGAAGGTTAGTGCTCTGATTTATTCTGCATCAACATCATACTCCTAAAACAAAATCCACTTTTATATCCGTGTATGTTTTCATTTCTTTGCTTTCTACTCGGCATGAGGGTGAAGTGAAGCTCTCCTGCTGGAAAATCGCCATGTTTCCTTTCTGACTTGCTTTCTTTAGGAGATTGGTTCTCGTGAAACTATGAAATATTTTCACTTGCTGAGCAGCACGTATGATCTTTCTTTTTTACATTCCATCTAGTAATTCGTCGTTAGCTAAGGCATCTCCACGCGTTGATTGCAGCATTTTGGGAGGACTTCTCATTATAGCAGGGCTTTATTTAGTAACTTGGGCATCTTACAGAGAGAAACAGGCAGCCATGGGAACTATAACTCATGATCCGCGGATAACGGATCCCTTAATCCCATATCAGATAGGACATAATTCCTCTGTTTCTTCTTCCTCAATGCCAAAGATCAGTGATTAGATGTTGCCATAGATATCCTTTGCATGTCCTATTCTTCATGATAATGTTTAGTTCAGTGCTAAGAAGAATGATAAATATGTATTGCAGTCATGCCTCCGTCACTCGATTATAGAGGGTTGGAACCCTCTCTCTGAAAGTTCTCTTTATGCAATGATGGGATGATTGATATTTAAGGCTAGTTTATCAACTTTGACATTTGCGAGATTGCTTGGTCAAATAATAAGATTAACAATACAATTTTTAGATTATGCAATTCGGCTAATCTATTTCGATAATATTGATGAGTTTACATCTCAGGCCTTTAATGATTATTATTGTATGCCATTCGGATATTAAGTAAACATCATATTGTTCATGTTCATACTCAAAATGGTTTAAAAGAATCATTTATTAAAGGCATAATATGTAAATGCCCTTTAACTTGTCCTCATTTTCAGATTCATACCCTTCAATTTTGGGTGTGCACAAGAATTGCATAAGTATTGGACACCACGTAGGACACAAGTTGTCATATAGAATGTCAAGTAAGACATGTGTGTCTATTTTGTTTAATTTTCTACAAGTGAAAGTGTTTACTTGTGCACACACAAAGTTGGAGAATATACATGTGATTTGAGGCTAAGTTAAAGGCACATTTATGTGTTATGTCTTTGTTAAATACTTTTAATTAGTCGTTAAACCATTGTTTATGAGATGAAAATTTCCTATTTTGGTATGAGAACATGCTATTTTAAATATGTTAATTGCTCCACTACAATACATGAATAGTGGTGGACTAAAACTGCTCAAGTTTTCAGATATGTATGTGAATGTTCTCAATTTTTTTGTAAAATAGTGGACTAAAATTGCTCAAAAGTATATTTAGGGGGTCATTTTGCATCTACCTTCAAACAGAAGAGATATTTTTGTATATATTTTAGGTATGATCTTTGTATAACAAAACAAAAATTAATGACTTTTCGATAATGAAGACAAAGTCGAATGATCACTCACAAAATGTAATATTCATTTAGTTATAATATTAACTATCAAATTATCTAGTTAAAAATTTCAAAAATAAAAATACGTAGCCGTAACCTTCTCTTAAATTTTCATAAAAAATTTTGTCGCTCCATTCCCGCAGGGGAGAGAACCCGTTGCTGTCTTGGCTGTGCTACCGGAAGCTCTGGGGAAGTTGGAATAGGAGAGCACTCATTTTGGGATGGACTTACTACTTAGATGCTTTCAGCAGTTATCTGCTCCGCACTTGGCTACCCGGCGTTTACCGTGGACACGATAACTGATACACCAGAGGTGCGTCCTTCCCGATCCTCTCGTACTAGGAAAAGGTCCTCTCAATGCTCTAACGCCCACACCGGATTAAGGGACATTTATCTATGGAATCATTTTTATTAATTTTCTTTTAAAACAACTAATTAGGAATTGATAAACAACCTGATCAAAGGAGCTTATTTATGCTGTAGTTCATGGACTTCTTTTTATGATAAGTTTATTTATTAAGTGTATTGTTCAAAAAAAAATATATATTACTAAAATTTGTTTGGATGACGTGTGAATTGCACTATTGATTTTTTTATTTTATTTTTTTATTTAGTACACTTGTTAACAAATTATTTGTTTTTTTTAATCATTAATTGTACCAACCTATATTATAGTAGTTTTGTATATTCTTAATTAATATCAAGCTATACTGAGGTATGTAATATTGATATATGAAAATTTCATAGCGTTAGTAACGTGCAATACATATTATTTTAAAAATAATGCAAATTCTTTTATACATGAAAATTTCTTATAAATAATTTTTAGAAATAATATTCTAAAAAAGTTATGTTAAAATAACTAATACAAATCTTACTAATACCTTGATATTTTTTTTAATCTATTTTTTTGTCATATTATTCTTTTTCGAAAATCAATTTGATTAATATTCAATATTAAATTAGATTAAATTAATTTAATTATTTTTTTAAAATTTTTTAAATATTTAAAATTATATAAAAAATACTATAAATTCTAATTTTTAAATCTTACTCATTTTGTTGTGACCAAAAATCCCCAACTACAAACTCTGTAGAAAAACTTGAGGTTCATACGAGAAGTCCACTCCTTTTGTCTGATTCTTGTATTGTTTAGTTTTTAAAATCACCATCTACCCAATATTAAACTTGGTGGACTGTATATATAAGGGGGGTGGGTGGGTGTGGAGGGGATGAAATGAGTAAAATGGCAGTAGGAAATGGGGGTGATGTATGGAAAGCCCATGCTGCAATGGCTTTGGTGCAGCTTGTCTATGGTGGTTACCATGTGATTACTAAGGTGGCTCTCAATGTGGGCATCAATGAAATTGTCTTCTGTTTGTATAGAGACCTTATTGCTATAGCTATTCTTGCCCCAATTGCCTATTTCCGTGAAAAGTTAGTTCTTTTATCTCTTTACATATATTCCCTTTTTATGTTACATGATTCAGCTACTTTGTAGATAGACAATTGAATTTATGTACATGTGAAGCATGGATTATGAAATTATTGTTACCATATTCAGATAGTGATAACTTAAAAGCTCCTACCTGTGTAGCACTTGTTCTCTTTTTCATTTTTGTGGTCAAACAGCAGGTATATATTTACAATATTTAAACTATGCAGAAATAGGTCCCATACACTGGCTAAGTTTTCATTGGCTTGTTTATGGAATCAATGTAGAAGTAGTTAACATTGGCTTAACGTTGGTCGCGTCCAATAAAGACCACGTAACATGCAACCAAGTGATAGTGAAAAGTAGCAGGTTGGCAGGAGAGATACTTTAAAAAAAGGGGGATTTAGGATTGAAGTAGATATAGCTTTTGAGATCACGGGTACAACAAAAAACACGTATAGGTAGTTGATAGTACAACAAATCTTGCGAGTGCAGTAGAGGGAATGCATTGGAACCTTAAGGTGTAAGAGAAACCTATATTGGGAGGTGGATGTAGTAGTAACTCCAGATTTGTTTAATTTGACATCCATCCCAACAATCACTGTAGAAGAAGCATGGGGCCAGCAAGGTTGGAACCTAAATTTCAGAAGGTTGTATGATTGAGAGATATAGAGAGTTGTTGTATTGTTCAAACAACTGGAGCTGTTTCAAGGGACTACTTATAACGAGGATTCATTGCTCTGGAAAGGCAAGAATAACAAGTTGTTTACAGTTAAGTCTGCCTATTTTATTGTCTCGGGAAATGAAGTCAAGATAGCCAGTGGCCTACTAAGCAGATTTGGAAGACTAAGATTCCTTTCAAGGGGGCTTGTTTTACTTGGTTGGTTGCCAAACAATCTTGTCTCGCTAAGGAAAAGTGATGAGAAGGGGCATTTATATGTGCTCTAGAGGCCAGTGTCAGACTGAAACAGATCGCCATAGTCATTTATCCCTGCATTGTGTGGTAGCACATCAACTCTTTCAGCTGTTTCTTAGCATGAATGGACTTAAATGGACCATGGCTAAGACACCAAAAAAAAAGAAGCTGTTGATTGCTGGAATGCTGTTAAGCAAAAGAGATGGTGGAGAATAATACCAGCTTGTATCTGGTGGATATGATTGAAAAAGGGAATGCAAGATGTTTTGAAGATAGAAGTAGCTCGGTACAAAAAATTAAGATGAATTGTATTTTGCTATTTCAGTTTTTTTTGCATTCTGTAAATATGGTTTCTAGAATTTCCTTTCTGCTGATGTTTGTCATATATCGTTACCCTTTTCAGAAAAAGTGGGTATAGTAGTGCAAACTGAGGGCCCCGCTGTTTATATTACATTTGTATTTTCAGTCTATTACAACAAGTTTAGTTACAATATTTGGAATCATATGAGCATCACTTACAAATGTAAATTTTATGTTTCTCCATCTATAGGAGGTCGAGGCTTCCTCTGAATAAGCGGCTCGTACTGTCATTCTTCCTTCTAGGATTAACTGGGTAAGTTTTGATGTACTAATAACTAACTTGTATATTTGGATTTGCTTTGTTAATTTCCATAATTTTGTTACACTTAATAAAAGCCTATTGCTGAAAAAGCCTTTTTTCTCTCTTGGTACTGAGATAGTATTTTTGGTTGCCAACTGTTGTTCCTTATTGGTCTTGGCTTCACGAATCCGACTTATGCTGCTGCTTTGCAACCTGCAATACCAGTCTTTACGTTCATACTTGCTGTTCTCATGGGGTCAGTAAACATTCAATCCCTTTCATCTCTTGATTTTTAATCTTTGTCTCCATCACTCCCAGTTCTTGCATGTCCTGGGTGTTGAGTGAATCTTGTGTTGCTTAACTTTGTGAGCTGTGAAAGGTCATAGTTCTATCAAGTATCAAATGCTGTATTTTAATACCAAATTCGTTTTGTGCTTTAAATTGGAGCAATCACCAGTACTTTATTGTTGTGCATAGAATGAGAGTAATTGCAATCAATTTGAGAATGTATATCCTCCAAACTGATGCAATACAATCCGAGATTACTCAGTAACTATTTTGGTGAAATGGACATTCTAAGGAACAAAATTGCAGAAACACTTTTAGAAAGGGGATAAACAATGACAGATTAAGTCTGAGACAGATAGAAGGAATTCTTCAAATTCAGAAAAAAATGCTAACTGATTCTATTTGTCCATTTCACTTTGGCTTCCCCTTTTTTTGAAAAATGAAACCTTGCATCTAGATTAAAGACCAACTAACTACAGAATTCCCAACCCAATCTCCACCTTACCCCCCAAACCAGCACCTATGGACGTTTAGGTGGCAGAAGGGGACGGGGCGAGGTAAAACTTAAGGGGGGGGAGGGGGGGGGCAGAAAAAGGTTTCTTTTTAGAAAAAGAGGTTTGCATAACAAAGTGATACACAAAAGAGAGATCGAGACGGAGGATAGTTAATCTAGGAGATAAACTTGAAGAAGATGGCAGCTAACACAGGGAAATCTGAGTACATAGCTAACAAAGTTTAGCAGGGAGAAGAGAAGAAATATCTTATTTCATCAAATGTGATCAATGTACAAGTAAGACTTGTATTTATACACAAATTTGATGAACTACTGCATTGTCCAGTCTTTGAACTAACTGAGCTAACTAAAAGCTGTGAACAGTGTTATCTAACTCTTTTGAAATGCTAACTGCCTAATAGAATTATAACTACTTTTGGGACGCTTGATCTACTCACTCATCCAGATTCAATTGCTTAAGGTTTTAATCATGCATCATGAAGTGGGACTGTCAATGTTTTATCCCAATTATACTTTTGAGCTCCCAAACTTTCATCATCTTAACCTTCCTTGTAGATCTCTTTTCTTTCTTTCTTTTTTGTTTCAGCGATTTTGAGGATGATGTGTTAGAATAAAACCAGGTGCTTTGGTATAAGAAGTTTTGAGTTCCAGTCGAATCTAGTTCACAAAAAAAATAAAATAAATTCGTAGTAACATTTTTGATTAATTGAATTTTTTCATTTCTCAAAAGCTATAATTGTATTCTGTAAGGCTGAAACTGGGCAACACTTAATGGATCCCGAAAGGGTAAATGTTCACGAAATTGGTTTTATGTGCTGCTATTCTAAAACAATTGAAGGGGCGATTCTGTTTGGCGAAAATACTGTAGTGCTCTTTTGTCCTTTAATAATTTTAGCTGTGTGAGTTAAAACCATAATTTTATGATCAATCATAGAGTACATGGTGTTGTTCAATTGTCAAGGTAACATTGAAGTGGACCACAGAGAGCATCGTGCTGTTGCAGAATATTTTAGTAAAAATGAGGCGGGCATCTATGATGTGAAGAAACTTTTATGTCTTAGTTTAGTTGTGCTAGGCTAGATGTGTAGATCCATTCCCACCGAGTTCTAAAACCTGGCTTCATTGACCCTCCAGAATTTCTTGGTATAAAAAAATATTAACGGAATTGCAAGGGAGTCGGGACAGGCTTTTGAAAAGAGTGTTTGATATGGCTTGCTCAACATTATTCATATGTGTTATTTATGCAGTACGGAAACAGCGAAACTTCTTACTGTGGAAGGTCAGACAAAGGTTGGAGGTACTATTGTTTGTGTTTCTGGGGCAATTTTAATGGCTATTTTCCGTGGCCCAGTGGTGTTTGGAGACAGCACGGTGGACTTCACAGCACAAATTGAGATAAGTGCTAAGGTTCAACCAGAGCCTGCTGGATGGCTAATGTCTAGCTTTCTAGAGTTGGGATTTGATAATTGGCACCTTGGCGTCTTATGTTTAATAGGAAACTGTATGTGCATGGCAGCATACTTTGCTTTTCAGGTAACTAGATAATCATTTCAATTGTTAATTCAGAATGACTTGATTGCAATAAATAGCAGACCGTTCTCAATGATGAAACTGAAAGGCTATGCAGATATACAAATTATATATATATTTATCATTGGCGGTAAAAGATGGATCCTGATCTTTCATTGTATATAGGACCTTTCACGGTGAGCTTCCTTCTCTAATAACATGTGAATTAGGGGTAAACAGAACATAAGGATACTGATTTGAGGCCTTTTACGTAGCTAGTCAGAACTTTCTTTCCAGTGTCTCCAGATAGTCTAGTTCTTAAATGGAAATAGGTAGATAGGTGTACTAGTTCGTCTGCAAGTGTCTGCAATTCACTAACAAACTTGTGGAGTGAACTGTCTGCTTTTTCTTTCAACAAGGCTAGTAGTTTGATCAGCATTATAATTTTTTAAAAACTGGTTGTTCTAATTGAAAATTCTCCTGCTAAAAGCTGATATTCTTTCAAAAGTATATGTAACACCCTCCAATTTTATGTGGGTTTAACTGTGTTATATTGGACTAAGGTGAGCTTAACTGGGAGCATGGACAGTGGAGATCCATATATCCGACCCCAAGGTTCAGCAGTTTGTTGATTAAGCTTTAAACTGTACTAGGTTTATTATTGAACTTCACTTTCACCGCCAAGTTTGTGTTAATACATGAAGTTTCCTGGTTATAGTTAGAGTGTGGAAATTATAATGCCTTTTACCCTTTCCTTGTTAAAAATTATCACTTTCAGTTTCATAATAATTTCTCTAGTAATTGTTTTCTGCTCTTGTGAACTTTGATCTATCAATCGTCATTCATCTAAAAGAAATTAATTTGCATCCATCTTGCCTCCATGTTGGACACCTTTTACTTGATCTTAGGCATTCTAGATTTTAATTCTGTTCTGGTAATCCAGATTATACAAGTTTGTGAGTGATTGATAAACTGATCAAGAAATATGACTTAATGAATAATAGCTAGAGACTACTTCCAGTTAACAGAATCAATGTATTAAAAGACCGAGTGTTTTTGTGACATAATCCATAGAAACAATCTGGTTTTGGTTGGTAGTGTGGCCTTCAGTCAGGATTGGTAAAACAGTTTCTTCTATCTTGGGCTAGCTTTGAGGAATTGTCCGGAAAAGAATGAGTTCGTCAATATATGTGTGTGTATTATTATGAAATGTGTGCAGAGTTGAGTGAATTATGAAAAATTTTGCAGGCTCCAGTTTTGGAGAAATACCCAGCAAACTTATCATTGACAGCATATTCATACCTTTTTGGTGTTCTATTAATGGATCAACAGACTGGTATTTGACACAATCTGAACTTGTCGCTGTGTGTTATGCTGTAAGATTCTCTTAAGAACTGATCTTCATTTTCCGTGATCTGTGAAATGAGATTGCGTCTATCTTGATCCCATGCCTCAAAATGATTTGCCTCATGTAAAAGGAATATCTTAGACAATTATATACAGAAACTTCAAGAAAAGAGTAAAGAGTACAAGATATAATTTGTTTTTGAATGAACTACTGACTTTAAAAAAAATTTCAACGCCTTGTGAGACTTGATTTTGGGGGGTGTATTATGATCACAGGAAGGCAATTTTCCTTGTTAGAAAGAACAATCCCCTGAATATTCTGGATATATTGAGCTTTTCTTTTGGTAAGTAAAATTAATTTAATTATAGACGATGGTATAAACAACACTAAGATAATGTGAAAACACAAAATTACTGATTGTGAAATTCTCCGATCATTTCTAACATGGAATCTATATCATTTACAAAAATCATGTTGAACCAAAAAGCAAGCAAAACTACACATCCAGGCTTAAGAATATGAATGTTCTCTCTGTTTGATTCAAAAAATTATGTTGTTCCTTTCACCCCTGAACTTTGAATAACAGTGTCAATGATCTTCATATACTTCCCCTAGGTTGCTATTTCAGTTTACAATCATCAATGCATCATGAATTAAAGTTAGTCTGTGAATTTTTCATAGTGGATCCTCATTCATCTCTCTATTACATTTCATCTCATTTGGTTTAGTATGTAAATGGACAGTTTTTTGTTTTCGTCATAATGGTTACTGTCATTCAGGGAATTCTGGCATCAGCCCTGAACTATGGACTTATGACATGGTGCAATAAGGTTCTTGGCCCTGCTTTAGTTGCTTTATACAGTCCGCTCCAACCAGTAGCGTCAGCAATTTTATCTAGTGTTTTTCTTTGGAGCCCTATTTATCTGGGAAGGTTAGTACTCTGATTTATTTTGAATGCACATCATACTCCTAAAACAAAATTCACTTTTATATCTGTGTATGTTCTCATTTCTTTGCTTTATACTCGACATGAGGGTGAAAGCAAAGCTCTCCTGTTAGAAAATTGCCATGTTTCCTTTGTTTTGCTTTCTTTTGGAGATTGGTTCTTGTGAACTTGCTGAGAACATATGATCTTTCTTTACGTTCCATCTTCTAGCTAGTCGTCTGTTGTTAGCCTCCATTTCTAAGATGATCTCCGCGCTTTGTGATTGCAGCATTTTAGGAGGACTTCTCATTATAGCTGGGCTTTATTTAGTAACTTGGGCATCTTACAGAGAGAAACAGGCAGCTATGGGAACTATAACTCATGATCCGCGGATAACGGATCCCCTAATCCCATATCAGATAGAACACATTTCCTTTGTTCCTTCTTCCTCAATGCCAAAGACCAGTGATTAGATACTGCTACAAACATCATTTGCATGTCCATTTTATTCATCCTCTTCATGTTAATATGTATAGTGCAGTTCATTGCTAAGAACAATGTCACTATGTATTGCAGTTTTATCAAGTTCTTTTTCAGAAGTTAATACATGTCAATAAACTCTCTCCTCAAATCAAAACATCTTTGATTTTCACACACAAAAAAAGTGAAGAATCAATGCAATACTAAGGCATACTTAATATTCCTTCCGTTCCAATTTGTTTGTCTTGTTTTTTTCGTTTTAGTCCGTTTTAAAAGAAATATCTCCTTTTTTTAATATCACGAAATTAAAGAATATTTTGGTACATTCTATATATGTTCACCACATGATGTGGAAGTCTTCTATATCCTTTTAAATTTCATGATAAGTTAAAATCAGACAAATAAATTGAAATGGAGTACCTAAAATTAAATAGCATGGAGAGATATCTTCGTGATTAAACATATTGGATCAAACTCTATAACAATCAACTTTTATAATAACATTTTATTTTAATGGTCAATTTTTTTAAAAAAAAAAACAATTGAAAGATACTCTCTCTTTCTCCCTTATTATTATTTTTCATGTGCAAGTTATAAATATTTTTGTTGTAAAGGTGTCAAGGCATGTTTCTTGTGAGTTACGTTATTGTGTCACATAAACGCAATATTACACATCGAGAAAAAGTTATACATCATTTAGAAACTTAACATCAATTGAGTTCAAACATATATGACTTAAATTTCATATAAAAAATAAATTCAATCGTATATGTCTGAACTTCATGAAAAAATGACTAAAGTCTAGTAATATATAACCTTATCTTTAGAAAATGATTAGAATTGAGTCGTATACATCTTTTTCATCTTATTTTTTTTTCTTCTATCTTTTCATTATATTTGCTCGATACTATTTTCAAGATATATATATTTATAGCATATTAAGATCACTTTCCCTTACGAAAATCCCATGAAACCCATAAGGAACTCGACGAGGCAATTTAACATTAGCCACAATATCAAGATTAGGTGATGTTGCATCCATGACCAAAAAATTTGATTCCTCTGTCTTCTCATTATGCACGTACAACATTACGTAGCCATCGTCTTCGTTAGCTCCCAAATTATTTTTCGCCACGAAAAATGGCTCACCGCAAAAGCAACCTTCTCCAAACGTCCTACATGCCACTATGCAATCGCGACGATCAACTTCCGCGATCGATACGTCCAATTTTACGATCCCTGATAACTTAGGTGGAGGGTACCCAATCGCTGCATATACATACCTACACGATTAAATAAAAATTATACATACGTTGTCATATATAATATTTATACTGAATATGCTATTGAAACGTACGTACTTGTTTTTCTTCCCAATATAAGTTGGATTTATGACTCCAAAATCAAGATTTCTAGTAGAAATTGGATGTCTACTCACTACCCCACTATTCAAATTAATTTTGACTTTCTCAACACATCCATGTATCATATCCATCCTCTCTAGTGTATGCTCTATCGATAATATATTCGGTGCAATCAATACTATCGTATCGCCTCCATCTTCTTCCCACGCGTTAATCGCGTGTAAATTATTAAACCCTGGCACATCAAACCACCTCATTTCCGATTCACCCTTGGCATAACGTGGAATCACTCCAAGTCGGGAGATTTTCCTCGAGTTCATACCCACCGGTGAACCACCGGCGAGTATGAACTTAATTGGGTTCATTCCTATTTGTATGTCCGAAAATATCGCGTAATTTTTTGTGATTGCAATGTCATGGAACAATGTTGGACGTTTAATTGAAAATATCGGTACGTCTGCGGTTTTTATACCATTCGGGTCGACCCGAAAGTAAACTAAAAACGGTGGAAACGGACCGTAACGGTAAGCAAAAGCCTCGTTAGTATCGGGGTCGATTTTCGGATGAGCTGTCATGCCCCAGACAAGTTTTCCGTTAAAATTATGACGGCCAAGGGTAATAATATCACCATCCGAGGCTATTTTTACTGCATATGGTAAATCAGATTCACCGAGGGCAAAAAGTTTACCCCCGAATAAAGCTAAGCTTGTATTCGCAAGGCCTATACCGTTTGCGGGATTGAACTGTCTCGCAATGATTCGGGCCAAGGTAATAGCGCCACGTGCGACCGAGGGGATAATACCGTTGAAACCGGAAAAAACATTAGGGATAATTTGAAAACCGGCTTCATTTTCGATGTTGTACTTGTAAGTTTTGACAAATCGACTACAAAACGTAGCTTTACCTTGGGAAATTTTAATAGAGTGAAGCATTCCATCACCGTCGAAAAGATGGTAAGGTCCACGTGGAAGATATTGAGGGTTAGGTCCATTTCTAATATACGCGCCATCTAGGCAAGAGGGAAGGGAGCCTTCCACTACTTCGCATTCAGTAGGTGGAAGCTCATCTACTGGAGCGAAATTGTTAGAGAGAACATATTTTGGATCAACATAAGATTTTCTAGGAGGATCAATGTAAGTATTCACAAAATCGTCAAATGCGTTGAAGATATTGGAAGGAAGTGATGGTTTTCTTGAGGGTATTTGTTCTCTTTTTGGTGGTGAAGGGATTGACTTTTCACCACCAATGGAGAAAACTTTTAGAGTAAAAGAAGACGCGTTGCGAGAATAATAATAATAATTATTATTATTAAAAGAAAGAAAAGATTTAGGGTGTTGTGGTAATGTAGAAAGAAAAGTGGAAGACAAAGCATCCATTGCGTTATTTCTTGAACAAATTGAAACAGAGATTATTTGATACTAAAGAATGAATGTTGAATATATGTGTTTGCATGATCTAATTTATAGTGTGGAAGTGAGGTGTTAGGAGTAAGGCAAAGGAAAGGGACAATTCATTTAAGGAATGCGACAACATTTTTGAAGTGATATATCTATATATAAATAAAATGAAAAAAGAGAAAATTATAGGGAAAATGCATAAGTACCTTCTTAATTTATACCTGAAATTTTAGAGATATATTTTTACTATACTAAGGTCCTATTACCCTTCTGAACTTATTTATATAATATAAATATGTCTATGAATTCTCGGATATAAATTGAGAAGATACTTATATTTTTCCAAAATCTTATATTCAAGTTTAACAAATTCATATAATACGTTAAAAAAATACCATCATTTAATAATTACATACACCAAAGATTAGGCAAGAAGATCACCGTATATTTAATTTTATGACTTCTTTGTCTTGTTTATCCTTTTACCTTTTTCTTCTTTCTTCCTTTTTTCCCAATACGCTAAACTTTCAAGAGTATTGTTCGTTAAGAAGTTTCTATATTAATAGAGGGACGTAAAATTAGTCTCCTAGTATAGATTTGAATAAATTTCTCCTCATGAGCTAGCTAGTTTTTTTAGGTTGATTTAATTTAAGCGTTAAATCTTTACGCTTGATAAATTTTTAGCATTATTTGCAAAACTATTGTCTAATTTTTTGGTTTAATAAATTTTAAATATATAATACAAATACTTATATAATATAATATGAAAAATGGCCTAAAATATCCTTAACGTATTGAAAATGGTACAAAATTACCCTTCATCCACCTATTGGCTCTACAATATTCTTCCTAGCCACCTATTGGTTCCAAAATACCCTTGTAATCCAACTTTGGATTCGAAATTGACCACTTATTTAACGGTTTTAAATTTAAACTATTTAAATATTTTTGTAATATGTGAGCGTTCAACTATTTGTTATAATTTAACTTATTAGTACAATCTATAAATCATTCCTCTACCCACCCATTACTAATAGAACCCCACCAAATTGATAAACTCGTCACATTGCTAATGCAACAACTTGAAAGCTACTGCTAATGTCTCAATGAGTGTTTCTAAAAATTTGAAGCGAAAATATCTATAGAAGTAAAGTATCATATATTTAAGTGTCTAAATAAAAATTACCGATAAACTTAAAAATCTGACTATGTTCATCTTAATTATTCTTTCGTCTCATTTATGTGATATTACTTCATAGATAACTTTTTTAAAAAAAATAATATACTAAAGGTTTTAAAACAAATCATAAATATTTATGAAATTATATTTTAAAAAAGTGCATGAATTAATTCGAGATGTACTACTTCTTTACCTTTAATCATAAATTTCGAATTCAAGCTTGAAAGAGAATCCTATTGAAAGTACCTCCTAATAAGCGGCTCAACCTAAATTTAATTGGGGCTTCGATTCGGACTCGAGTAATTTTGGATGTCATTTTCAGGAATATATAATTTCATCGTATTTTAGTAGTGTTTATGACGATTTTGATATTATAATTGGTTTATTAATTGGGTGGGGTTCAGTTAGTAATGAGTCGATAGTGGATTGATTTATAAATTAAATAAATTACATTATAATCAATAGCGTCAAGTATTTTAAAAAAATACTTAAACTGTTTAATTTTAAAACAGTTTTATAAGTGGTCAATTTTGAACTTAAAATGTGGATGACAAGGGTATTTTGGAGCTAATAGATAGATGAGAAAGACATTTTGAAGCCAATTGATGGATGGAGGGTAATTTTATACCATTTTCAATACTTCAATTGTATTTTAGGCTCTTTTTCAAATATAATATTGTCTGCTTATTTATTGGTCTACTTTGATTTTTTTTTTCTTGAGTTAAGATAGAAATTAAATATGAATACAGTACTCCAAAAGACTATTTTTCTTTTATTTCTCTCTCTATATATATATATATGCACAATTTTCTCACAAACTACAAATAGCTTGTGTATTTTTTTCACTATTCTATATTGTTTTTTTTATTTGGTGTATCTTCAAATATTCAATTACCTCTATATTTATAAAGTTTTAAACCTTTTAATTACATCATTAGTAACGTAAATATGACTATCAATTTTCACAAAATTCGGTGGCTAAACTCCACCAAAACTCTATCAGAATTTGACTATCAACTTTCACAAATACGGTTGCTATTTTTCACATTTATGACTATCAATTTTAGCATTTGTGGCTATTGATTTTCACAAGTGTGGCTGCCAAATTACTATCAAGCTTTGTTCCCACAAATCTCTCCCTTAATTTTTATTTTTCTTCTTTACTTCAATGTTTGATCTCAATCTCTGAAAATCTTAAAATTTGAAAGGCTTTGTAAAGATATCCGCAACTTGATTATGAGATTTCACATACTTAATTTCTACCTCTTTCTTGGCAATGAATTCTCGGATAAAGTTATACCTTGTGTCTAGGGGTGTTTGTGATTCGCTTTGAATCGATTATTTGTTAAACTAATTAAACCAAACCAATCTAGCTGGCTTTTCAAATTTCCTAACCCAAACCGAGCCAAATAAAAAAATAATTGTTAGTTTGGTTATTATCTATTTTGTTCGGTTTGATTCGGTTTTTTTGAATTTTTTTATTTGAAAAGTAATAAATTTTTAGAGGACATACGTATCTCGATAGTCACAAACACTTGTACATAAACAATCCACAAGAAAGCTACAGTCGGTTCAAATAAGCAATTAAGCAATACTATAATTATTACTACATGAAGAAAGTGACTGAATTAAGAGAATGAGTGACTATCTTATGTGAGATAGGGTATGTAAAGACTAAAGTAATGGATTTTGATGGACTTGAACTTAGGATTATAATAGTTGGGTTAAAATTTAAGTGTTGGACTTGAGAAAATGGTATATTAAAGGCTTAAGTTAATTAAAATTTAACAAAATATTTATATTTTATTTATGAATGATGTATAAATAATTATAAAATTTATATATCTAAAATTGTCGGTTCGATTTGATTATTTTTGCGGTTGTTTTTAGTAAACCAAAATCAAACCATATAGTATCGATTTACAAAATTTAAAACCATATTTTTTCAACTACAAACTATATCGTCACTAATTAACATAATAGTTAGCGACAAGGTTATTTCATCAGTATAAATCGTCCTTTTAACAAAATACACAATCAACCAGATTTTTAAACTTTTTTTTTGACAAACAAATTTGTCATAAATAGTATGCCTTCAAAGGCGAAAAGATATTTTTGTAGTTTAACTTTTATTTAGCGACGAATGATCAGTATATCGTCTTTAAATATTTTTAACGACCCAAATTTTGTGATGAAGGTCTGACAATTTTTTTTTCAATTACTAAATATTTTTTGTGATGAAATATGAGTTTTAAGTGACAAAATTATCCCCCATTAATAATTAAATTTATTGTAGTGTGCATAAACTTTTTCGTAATCAATAACATGCCTTTTGCTTATAGCCTTTAGCCACAAAGTACTACCTTGTATCTCTTTATAGGCATTTTCTAATATATTTGTTTGACAAAAATCTTGAACACCTTAATTACGTATAAAAAATGTATTGTTTATACGACAAAAATCTGCTAGAAATTAGTTAAAAGATACATTTCCACTATTACAAAAATTGTTATCAACCTAATATTAGATAAGAAACTCAAATTTTAAAGCTCCTTTTCCGAATTCGTATGCACTTAGGGTGTGTTTGGTACGGAGTCGAAAAATATTTTTCAAATCAATTTATTTTTTTCAAATTTATGGGAAATGACTTCCTTTCAAAACTTAAGAAAAATATTTTTCAAAACACTCTTTCAATCTCTCTCTATCCACCCCACCCTACTAGCCCGCCACCCACCCACCCACCCTATCAGGCCCCTTCTAAAAAAAATTATATTTATTTAAAAAAATATTTTCAAACTTCAAAATTTCAATTATTCATCCCTACCCTCGAGACCCCTACCAGCCCACCCCACCCTACTAGCCCCCCCCCCTCCCTTCAATAAAAAAAATGATATTATTTTTTTTATAAAAAAAATTTCAACTTCAAATTTTAATTTTTTTTCACCCCTACCCTCGAACCCCCCAAACCCCACCACGAAAAAAAAATTAAGTTTGTTTTTTTCTAAAAAAAATTAACTTGAAAAATTATTTTCTACTCTAGTAAAAAATAAAAGATATTTCTCAAGATATTTTTCACTCAAAAATGAAACACTAAAATATTTTTCTGGAAAATATTTTCTACTCACCAACCAAACATGAGAAAATAAGTCAAATATCTATTTGTTTTCCAAAAAAAAAAACATTTTTTAGGAAACATTTTCCTTCATACCAAACACATCCTTAATCTTTTACGCTACATATATTTTTAACGGCAATTAACAGTCTTTATACACGTTCTTAAAGTTTTTAGCGACATCGAATCTGATGACACTTGACTTATGTTGGCACTCTTTAAGAAATATCTTTTTGTCACACTTATTTTTATCATAAAGTAATTAACTATGCTCTTGATCACTAAAATATTATAACTTAATATAAAAGTTATTCAATTATTTCTAAGTATCATAAAAACGTCTTCTTCATTTATTCCTAATTAACTGGTGATGTTCCACAATTAATTTAGATTTATTCCAACCACGTCAAGTGATATAAACAAACTTGATTTCATCTTCTTTTTTTTTTTTTTAATTCTAATAAACTTCCAATGCAAAACGACGAACACCATTAATTCCAATTTGAGAGTGTTAACAAACTTGATTTTCTTTTTTTTATTTAGTTTTAGTAGAGATTAAACAAAAGATGAAAAACCAATTTATTTGTTGTTTAAGGGGTCTCTTTTTAAAAGTTGTACGGTAATTCCTAAGGGGACGTTTAATGGGATTAAAATAAAAGGGGTAAATTACATAAATTTACACACTTTTAATATGAAATTACAATCTATCCCTAATAAGTTTCTAATTATATTAATTCCTTAAAAATTAAAAAATTTGAATATATTCATTGAAACTCGGATACATTAAATATTATCTCGGATACATTAATATAATTATATTAATTCCTTAAAAGTTAAAAAATTCAAATATAATATTGAAACTCGGATACATTAAATATTATCTCAAATACATTAATATGTAACTCGAATATATTAAAAACTAACTCAGATACACAATATGTAGCTCAAGTACATAATATATAGCTCGGATACATAAAATACTGGCTCAAATACATTAATATATAGCTCTGATACATTGAGAATAATGGAAATAAGTGAAACAAAAGAGGTGTATTCCTGTAATTC
Organism: Solanum corneliomulleri; assembly: GCA_027704805.1. Taxonomy (NCBI): domain Eukaryota; kingdom Viridiplantae; phylum Streptophyta; class Magnoliopsida; order Solanales; family Solanaceae; genus Solanum; species Solanum corneliomulleri. Next base: position 54,079,412 of record JAKWIY010003059.1, read on the forward strand.
TCCTTAAATTATAGTGTCACTTAATTTGTTATTTGGTTGGCAATTTCAGAATAACTTATTCAGGGATTAATAAATTTTACTATGATAAGTTATCCTTTCCCTTGAATGGTATAGTAAGTCCGAGATAACTTATTCCAAGAAAATAGGTAAATGACAAAAATATCCTTGTAAATCATTCACATTCATAAAGGGTATTTTGTAAAGAAATAAGTTCTTAAAATTTATCAAAAAGACATTATTTTTAGTACGACAAATCTAACGCTCATTAAAAAATAATCTCATCAAAACTTTTACGTCATAATTTATCTTATCAAAACTTGTATTCAAACTAACTAAGTAATCCTAAAGAATAGCCTTTATGCCCATGTCTATACTATAAATTAGATCATGCAAACACGTCTCTCTTTAGTATCAAATAATCTTTGTTCAAAATAATAGTTTAAAATTGGAGGTTGTTTAGGTTTTGTTATTTCTAATGTGATATATACGATGAAAATGAAAAGCGGAAGGTTATTAGTTACGTATCAATTTTATCGAATCCAATAACTCTAGTGAAAATCATATATTCAAATTAATAAATCGATAGAGTACGTTAAAAAAAACAATCAATTAATAGTTACATACACCAAAGATTAGGTAAGAAGAGATCCACATATATGTATTTGGATAACTTTTGATGTTAAGACTAAGTGTTTTTTTTTTTTTTGGAGCATTTCCAAAATTATTTTCTAATTTGTTCGGTATAAATTTTTTTAAAATAAATTACACAAATACTTTATGTAATACAGCCTAATTAGCCCCAACTAGAGATGGAATTCCAGAACCTAAACAATTCAGTTGAGAGCTCCGTGACTGGTTCAAGGGAAGGTCAACCAATGATTGATAGGTCATTCCCTCCCTATCGGTCTCTTGATCCCTAATTAGTGTGAGTCCGGAGCCTAAAGAGTATAAAATATTAACAAAAATTTCAAAATGGTATATAAAATTTTATATCAACCAAAATGACAAAATCGCTGGAACTACGGCGATTTCCTCCACCGGAAAACGCAAAATCGCTGGAACAACGGCGATTTCCTCCACCGGAAAACGCAAAATTGCTGCTACTGCAGCGATTTTGCAAAATGTATTTGTTTAAAAAAAATTGCTGCCTAAGTAGCGATTTGATTTTTTTTTTAAAAAAAAATCTCATTTTGCAAAATCGCTGCACTAGCAACGATTTTGCTTTTTCCGATGGAGGAAATCGTTGTTGTTCCAGCGATTTTGCCAATTTGGCTGACATAAAATCTTATATACCATATTAAAATTCTTGTTAATATTTTATACCTTTAGGCTCAGGACTTCTAATTACATATTAATCTGCTTTGATAATATTTTTTTCTTGAATCAAGACAGAAATAAAATAGGCATATGGTACTCTACTTATCTTGAACTTCTCTTATAAAATTAGGTTTTTTATGCTAGGAAATTTGTAATTGCTTCGCACGATATAACAATAATTTAGAATTAACTTTTTATAATCTAAATAGAAATGAAGAGATAAGTTTTATTTTGATGATAGTTAAGACTTGTTTTTCCTCTTAATATTTTTTTTTTAATTTTAACATTTATTTGTTATAAAACATACTGGACATTATTTTTTTTCCTTGTCATCTTCAATAGTTTTTAAATACAATAAATAAATGGAAGAAAAGATCAAAAAGATATAACAAATAAATAAATAAAAGTATTGACCTTAAAAAGGTATCACATCAGATTTTTTTATTCTTTAGCTGACTTGTTCTTATTAATAATGGATATTAGATTCTTTAAAAGAACTAAATGAAAATAATTGTGAAAGATGTCAGTAGAAAATACGAAAAAAAGTTAATTAGGAATAGTTTTCATAGAAAAGTATCCTATCGTCTTGTATATGCTTAATTTTATGTGTATATACGATATAGATAATAAAAAAAATATAAGAAAATAAAAATAATTGATAGAACATGTATTAATAATACTGAATTATCTATTACGTAGAATAAATATAAATCTAAACACTTTCACTTCCCTGATGAGTTTTTGGATAGGTGTTTTATTTCGGGCCTCCGATTGGATGTTGACTATCGTGCCTTCAATGCCATTACTGTGAGGGATAGATTTCATATTCAAACTATCGATGAACTTTTTGATGAATTACATGGCGCAACTTATTTTTCTAGGTTGGATTTACTGTCTGGTTACCATCAAATACGTGTTCACCCTAAGGATGTGGCTAAAACAGCTTTTCGCACTCATGAAGGGCATTATGAATTCCTTGTGATGTCGTTTGGCTTATCTAATGCTCCTTCTACATTTCAAGCTACAATGAGTTGAATCTTTCGGTTGTTGCTTCGTTGTTGTGTTTTGGTATTTTTTGAGGATATTTTGGTTTATAGTCAGACTTGGGAACATCATTTGCAGCACTTAACTCAGATTCTCCAGATTCTTCGTGAGCATATATTGGTGGCAAAACGTTCTAAATGCTTATTTGGGTAACCTCAGGTCGATTAGAGGTTTTGACGAAACTAAGCCATTATATAAAGTTATTCACTAAAATAATATGTTTTTCTAAAAATTTACAAAACTAGTCTAAACGTATTCCACAGTAACGTTTTAGGATATATTTTATTTTTTAAAAGTTGATGGCGTCAGATTGATATACGTTACTCACAGTAACGTTTTACTCCTAAAACGTTACTCATAGTAACGTTTTAGGAGTAAAACGTTACTGAAAATAACGTTTTAGGAGTAAAATGTTACTTACAGTAACGTATATCAACCTAATGTTGTTAGTTTTTAAAAAATAAAATATAAGCTAAAACGTTACCGTGAAATACGTTTATACTAGTTTTGTAAAATTTTAGAAAAATATATTATTTTGGTAAATTGTTTTATATAATGGCTTAGTTTGGTTAAAAATTCGGTCGATTATCTTGGTCATGTCATTTCTCGTAAGGGTTTAGCAGTTGACCCTACAAAATATCGGTTATCCAGCAGTGTCCAGTTCCAACAAATGTGAATAGGGTGCGGAGTTTCTTAGGGCTCACTGGATATTGTAGGCGTTTCATTAAGCAATACGCCACAATTGCTAGTCTTTTAACTGATTTACTAAAAAAAAGAACCGTTTAAGTGGGGAAGTGTTGCACAATGGGCATTTGAGACTTCGAAGGACAAGTTGAGTTGCACTCCAGTCTTGGTATTACCAGACTTCACATAGGAATTTCACGTGGAAACTGATGCTTCTGGTGTTGTCTTGTCTCAGAGAGGCCATCCCATTGCATTTTACACCCAAAAGTTATGTCCTAAAATGCAAAAGGCATCGGCCTACCATTGGGAGATGTACGCTATTACTCAAGCTGTTAGTAAATGGAGACAATATTTACTAGGAGACGTTTTACAATCATTACGGACCAACAATCACTCAAAAATCTGACGGAGCAAGTTATTTGGACACCTGAGCGGCAACAATGGTTAGGAAAGTTGGTTGGGTTTGATTTTTGAATAGTGTATCGCCCTGTGAAGCTTAATAAGGCAGCTGATGCACTTTCTCGTCTTGTTGATGGGACTTTAAGAGCCTGTTTGACTCAGCTTGGTCAAACTGACTTAAAAATTGGTTTTTGATTTATTTAGTTGTTTGACAATACTTAAAATAACTTATTTTAAATTTAAAAAAAATTATTTTAAGTCAAAAGTTAAAAGCTGGGGTAGTGGTGCTTTTTTTTTAGCTTATAAGTTGTTTTAAGTTGACCATATTTTTATCTTTTTGCCCTTAATATTTTTATACAATCTCCAAATTACCCACATAACCCTAACATCTCTTTCTTTCATTTTTTCCCTTTTCACGTTTGGCATAGTAACTTCAGCACTTTTATCCAAACGCATAACTTTTTATTTTAAAAATAAGTTTCAGCACTTTTCAAAAGTACTTTTCTAAAGCTGCTTTTATTAAGTCCATCCAAACGCCCTAAATGCCTTATCTGTGAGAAATTTTGACTGGATCTCCTATATGCATTCATCTGTTGAAAGAATTTCATTCGTCTCCTATTGGTGGACATGCAGGGATTGCTCGAACTTTTCATCATCTCTCGTCTAATTTTTATTGGCACCATATGCGACGAGATGTGAAAGCTTTTCGACAACTTGCCAAGTTTGTCAACAAATGAAGGACATAAATCGCAGCCCAAGGTTATCTGCAACCTCTGCCCATACCGAATGTAGTATTTGAGGAGATCGCTATGGACTTCATCACCAGCCTTCCGAGTTCAAAAGGGTCATGTTCTTTCATCATGAAGACGTGACTTTTCATAAGATTCATGTTCTTTCATGCCAAACAAATTTTAATAATAGTCATGTTCTTTCACGAATAGATATGTCTATTCCATTTAAGACCTCTATATATTACAGAATATCCAACAAAAACAAACCAAACCGATTTAAAAATTTAGTTTTTTCGTGTGGTTGGTTTTAAATTTTGAAAATCAATACTATTTGATTTAATTTTAATTTTATCATACAAAATTGCAAAAATTACCAGACGGAACTATATATACATTTTCCACAAATTTGATTTTTTACCTTGCACGAGTCCTCAATTATCTTTCAGAGTTCATTGAATCAACCAATATATTATCTATATATACTCGTCTTAGTTAAATTTGATGTTGAAGAACAAAGAAAACATAGGTTATAAATAACTTAATATAATTATATATATATTATTAAGATCACTTTCCCTCACAAGAAGTTCGTGAAAGCAATAAGGCAACAACGAGAAAATAGAAAAAGTTTATATTATAAGATATTTTACTTTCCCTCTCAATATGCAGTTCTAATTTGTTCGGTTGATTTTGACTAAACATAAAGTTTAAGAAAATAAAAATGAATTTTGAATCCTGTAGATTGTAATCTTAAACTAAAAGTACCTGGAATGTATTAAAGTAAAACAAACATACGAGAGAGAGAGGAATAATATTTACTTATAAGTGAACTTTTGACAAATTTGATATTTTTAGAAGTTGTAATAAAGCCCAAAGGTATATCAAAGACATTGCAATGAATAAAAGCTGCCTTTGCTGTTAAGAAATTTGCTAATTTTAGATAGTTTGGTTTGTGGTCTCTGCTGAATTATGCACATGACAATATGCTTAACTATAGATGGTCCAACACAAATCAATAAATTTATAATAATGTTATATACTACTCACTTTTAAGCGCTAGCAAATGTGTTTGGTACGAAGGGATCATGTTGTTGTTTTTTCGGAAAATAAATTGACTTGTAACTTATTTTTTTATATTTGGTTAGTAAGTGAAGAAGACTTTTTAGTGTTGCATTGCGATCCATTTTTTTTTCCTTTTTTTATATTGGACTAGAGATTAAAAAGAATATTTTTTAAGAAAATAGTTTCTAAGACAGAAACCAACCCCGAGACCCCACCGGAACAGAACCTCAACAATCGATTCGAAATCTAACTCCAACACCCGAATCGGAACAGGACACATCATATATATTTTAGAAAAGGTGAGACAGTGAAATAAATTTCATGTATGATACTTAGATTGTTTGTCATTTTTCATTAAAACTCTAGTAAAACTAAAAAGGAAAATCAAATTTATTTATCTCACGTAACATAATTGTAACCATTATAAAATCAAAAAGATAAAAGCTAAATAAATGATAGAAACATCCTCAAATTTATTTGTCCCTAATTGATACAATACTATTTTAAAGAGGAATCAACCTATATATCATTTATATACATACATATTATACATAGATCTTAAATAATTTAATCAATAGATCGATATTTATAGCTTCATAAGATCATTTTCACTCACGAAAAGTCCATGGAAACCATAAGGCACACGACGAGGCAATTTGACATTAGCCACAATGTCAAGATTAGGTGATGTTGCATCCATGACCAAAAAATTTGATTCCCCTGTCTTCTCATTGTGTACGTATGACACCACGTAGCCATCATCTTCATCGATCGAAGGATTTTTAGGCACGAAAAATGGTTCACCACCATAGCAATCTTCTCCAAATATACGACATGCCACGATGCAATCGCGACGATCAATTTCTGTTACGGATACGTCTAATTTTGCTATCCCTATTACTTTTGGCATAGGATCCCCAATGGCTGCATATACGTACCTACACGAGTAGTAGAAACAAAGAGTTATTTTTATATATCATGTAATTTTTGACCCGACACGAAATTTAAAACGACTTTTTGTTTGTATGGTCTCTGCTGAAATTAAATCATGTGATCATAAGTCATAGAGGACCTACACATGTCCATATGCTGCACTATAGATGGTCCAACAAAAATCAATAAATTTGTAATAGTGTTATATACTAGTACTAGTACTGTCAATGTTTAGTTATTGGTGCACACATTAAAAAATGTGATAGAATAAAGTGATACTTTTATTATATTATTTTATTAAAAAAAATAGGTATATAAAAATGATTTTTCAAATTAAAGAGAAAAAATAGATACATATTTTTTCCTAGTAAAAATTAATAAGGAGAGTGTAATTTGTTCTATAAAAGTATCGAGCTACTTCTCTGTCTCAAACTATTGTCATATTTTATTTTCGAGATTCGAATTTAACTAATTTTACGATTAATATTTATGTATACTTATATTAATGAATATCAAGTAAGTTATTGAAGATAAATTGGATATTTAAAAACGTACTTGTTCTTTTTCCCAACATAAGCTGGATTGATGACTCCAAAATCAAGATTTCTTGTGGAAATTGGATGTCTGTTCACCATTCCTGTCTTCAAATTTATTTTCACTTTCTCAACACTTGCATGTATCATGTCCATCCTCTCTAGTGTATGTTCCACCGACAATATATTCGGCGCGATCAACACTATCGTATCACCTCCATCCTCATCCCACGCGTTGATCGCGTGTACAATATTAAATCCTGGTACATCAAACCACTTCATTTCCGACTCATCTTTGGCGTAACGTGGTATCACACCAATTCGGGGAATTTTCCCCGAGTCAGTACCCACCGGTGAACCACCGGTGAGTAAATCAATTGGATTCATTCCAATTTGTATGTCCGAAAATATCGCGTATTTTTTTGTGATTGCAAAGTCATGAAGAAATGACGGGCGGGTCATTGAGAATATGGGTACATCCTGGGTTTTTGTACCATCCGGGTTGACCCGAAAGTAAGTTATAAACGGAGGTATCGGGCCGTAACGGAAAGCAAAAGCCTCGTTAGTTTCGTGGTCGATTTTCGGATGTGCCGTCATGCTCATAGAAAGCTTTCCGTTAAAATCGTGACGGCCGAGGGTAAAAATGTCACCATTTGGGGCTATTTTTACCTCATATGGTAAATCAGATTCACCGAGGGCGAAAAGTTTACCTCCAAATAAAGCTAAGCTTGTATTCGCAAGGCCTATACCGTTTGCGGGATTGAACTGTCCCGCAATAGCCCGGGCCGCGGTGAGTGCACCACGCGCGGCCGAGGCGGTAAGACCATTGAAACCGGAGAACACATTAGGAATAATCGGTGATCCGGCTTCATTTTCGATGTTGTACTTGTAAGTTTTGACAAATCGACTACATAACGTAGCTTTACCTTGAGAAATTTTAATAGAGTGAAGCATGCCATCACCGTCGAAAAGATGGTAAGGTCCACGTGGAAGATATTGAGGGTTAGGTCCATTTCTAATATACGCGCCGTCTAGGCAAGAGGGAAGGGAGCCTTCCACTACTTCGCATTCAGTAGGAGGAAGTTCGTCTACTGGAGCAAAGTTGTTAGAGAGAACATACCTTGGATCAACAGACGATTTCCTAGGTGGATCAATGAAAGTATTTACGAAATCATCGAATGCATTGAAGATAAAAGAGGGAAATGATGGTTCAATAGGTTTTCTTGGGGGTATTGGTTCTCTTTTTGGAGATGGTTTTGGTGGTGAAGGGGTTGATTTTTCTTGTGGTTTTGCTATAGTAGTGGTTGTTTGTGGTCTTTCTTCAATTCTAACAGAAAATACTTTTAGAGTAGGAGAATAGTAATGATAATTATTATTAGTATTATAAGGAGAAAGAAGAGATTTAGGGTTTTGTGATAATGTAGAAAGGAAAGTTGAAGACAAAGCATCCATTGTGTTTCTTCTTGAAGAGAAGAAAAAGAAGAAACAAGATATGATTATACTAAAGAGTAAAGGGAAAAAAAATTAAGTTTTGTATGTATGAGGTCCCATGCATATATAGCCATTTATTGGAGTAAGGACTAAGGAGTATAGCAAAAGAAAGAGACTATTCATAGAGGGAACCTCACATTTTCCTAAAGTGGGGTAGTGAAAAGAGACTTCTTATCCACACAACATCAATAAAAAAAAAAAAAATCCATCGTCATATTCACGTAAAAGTCTGATTAACTATGAATTTGTGCTAAAAAGTATCATTAGAGTAAAACGCTCTTTAATAAAGATAATTTTATATTTAAAATAATCCAAACTCAAACTTAAGATCTTTAATTAAAAATAAAAAATGTTCGCCGCTTCAATACCAACCTCGTTGGTTGAAATCAAGCATACTCATTGTTACGGTGAACTCAATAATCTTACATTTAATTCTTTTTTGTATTTTATAAGTTCTTTAATTTAAATGCATGTGCATATTAAAGTTATTTTTAATTTAAATTCTTATCAAAACATTCTGGTTCTCTTTTGGATAATTAAATAATGGATTAATTAGATATTAAACAATAATTAAAATGATTGCTTGCTTATCTTTTTCTTTAATGTTTTTTATTACTTTTTTCTTCTTTAAACACTTGTGTAATACTGATTACTGAACTTCTTTATATTGTACATATGATGGCGTAACTGTAAAGTATAAGAAAACAATTATATCAATCTTTAGTGTAATTTAATTTGATACTATTCAATATTAATATACTAAATAAATTACCTAAAATTATATTGTAATTAAGTTGAAAACTTTGAATAATTTTACAATCGCTACATAAATTTAATAAATTTTAAACTCTAACAATAATAGTATATTTTACGTCGTTAGTAGATAAAAGTTAACTCTAACAATATTTTTAAAGAATTAAAAATCCAATTGGACAGAGAGACTGATTGATCATAATATAAGTATCTTTTTCCAGCCATAAAAAAAATATTTTAAATGTAGAATAGACCTTGATTTATTCCAATCACTAATATTTATAATATAATAATAATAATAATATAATAATAATAATAATAAAATAATAATAATAAAAATAAAACCACGTGTATGATTCATTTTATTCTCAGACGAAAAATATCCCAATTTGATATATCTCATCATGACCAGATGTCAAATTTGCAAAGCTAGATTCAACTATTATTAAATAATGAAAATTCAAACAATTTCTAATAAATTAAATTATTTAGAATCGTTTGGATAGAATATATAAAAATGATATTGATATCGTGGTATTAATAATTTTTTATTAGTAAAGGTAAAATTAGTATTGGTATTAAAATAGTTTTACCCATATGATGTGTTCAAAGACAAATTCTATTTTTAATCTTATGTATTTATATATTAATTACCATAATATTATTTATTTAACAGTTTCACGTAAGTATAATACATCATTTACATATAATAAAAATACCATCAAACAATATAATAAATTAAATAATACCAAAATCAATACATTTGCTAATACATCCTCCCAAATTGCCTCACAATTCTTTGTCGAAAGAATCTTAACATAAGTGGTTAGAAATATATGTCACGTTTCATGTATTTACTGATTTGACATAAGATAATAATAATTATTAGGTGTGTGTGGATAATGTATTTGTCTAGAAAATAAACATGCTAGGGTGTTGTGAAAGTATCTATTTGTTTCGTCTATTTTTAATCGTCATCGGGTTTTTTTTCAGAGTCAATTTTTTTAGATTTTTTATTAATATTTTATGATATTTATTTTTATCATTTTGATATGCAAAAAATTATACAATTTATAGTATTTATCAAAATTTTGTGTTTAATATCAAAATAATATAATCTTTTAACTTTAAAAATTAATCAAATTGACTTTCGAAAAGGATAATATAATAATTAATATAAAGAAAGAGACTACTCATTTACGGAGCATCACTCTTTCTTCATTTTGGCAATATATTAAAAACATATAGCGGAAAATAAGCTAAGATTTAAATTTTTAAAATAATTATTAAATTTTAGATTTCTAATGTATGTATATTATATTTTTTAAAATTATTAAATTCACTGTAAGTTATACTCCGTCTAATATAGGAAAGGGAATACTTGAATTTAAAAAAAAAAAAAAAGTTTCCCATCAAATTACATCTAGAAAAGAAAAACAACGTCTAAATAAAGACCACGCAAATATAATTATCTGAGATAAATTTGTTCTGATCAAGCACTATATCAAAAATGATCCTTAGCAACAATTAATTTTTCATTATCATTAAATATGCATTTTTCTCGATAATTTACACTTTTTATAAATGTCCCAAAAATCTTAAGCGACATTAATTAACATTTAACTAATATTGGTAAATACTTTTAATACTCTTTTTTTAATGGCAATATTTATTTTCACTTTGAAAAAATTTGCTGTAGTGAAGGTACATATTATTATTATTATGTACCTTCATGTCAGATAATTTAATTAATATAAATTGATGTCATAATATCAATTAAAAAAGAATGCTTTTAAAATATGGAGTATCTAATAGCTAAGTATTGTATCTAAATACAATTATATAATATCTAGAGAAACCCAAATACGATGATAATTAATAAAATATTGATGCGTTGAGTAATTAACAGCTATACTAATATGATTAATGAAATCTACTGCAAGAAAAATGTACAATTAATATAGACCATGTAATATATTAATCAACCGATTGATAGTTACACCAATTTGACATTATTTTCTCTTTTTTCATACTCCTTTCTTTCTTCTCTCAATATTTGTTGATTGGGAAAATGCATGCATCATTCAATTAAATTATTTGGCTTCTATTATATTTATTGGTGAGTGATCTTATAACATTGTTAACCTTTTATTATGATTTTTTTTTTAAAAAAAAAAAAGTTTTTGAAAATTTGACCTTTTTTAAAAGAATGTATCGAATTCAAAAAATTTTATTATGGATGAGGCACAACTTACACTAATATAAAGGAGTACTTTATTATTATTAAATTTGGACTCATGGGATCTACACTTGATTTTTCTTCTTTCCCTCTTATTTCTCTTTCTTGTTTTTCTCTTTTCTCTTTTTTTTTTCATTCCCCTTTTTTTTTCTTTAAATTTATTTTGAATTGTATTATATTAGAGATTCATCTTACCAAATTAGTCTTATTAATAATATTTTTTAAAAAATTGTGTTAATTATTAATATCTTATGTAGTTATGATAAAAAATTTATTTTCTAAAAGTATTTTTTGTTAAAAAACACATAAAAATAGATTATTTTAATATAAAAGTATTCAGTTACTCTCCTAAATTATTTGTTTGTTTTAACAAAAATTACTTTTAAAAATAAAATTACTACATAAAATATTAATAATTAACATAATGTTTAATAATGTAATTAATAAGACTAATTTAGTAAAAGAATCTCATATATATATATATATATATATATATATATATATATATATATATATATATATAGCATTTGACCGTAGAATTTAATATGTTTGTTACTGTATTTGAAATATATGGGAGCAATAGTTGATAATAAAAGTATGCTTTATTTTAATAAAAGAATATTTGAAATAATATTTATGTTTGAATGTACTTTATTATAATATCAAAAGTGAAAAATGAGTTTAAAATATATATATATAGTAACATGTTTTTCAAATTTAAATATACCTTTAAGTTGAAAAATTGTATTTCAATTTTTTATGATCAAATATCAATTTTTAAATAAAGTAAAAATAATTTTAAGATAAATTTTAGAAGTAAAAATTAAAATGATACTATTTATAAAGGTGGAAATTTTTAAAGTACTATAAATGAAAAATGGAAGAAAAGAAATAGAAATAATTTTAGTTATCAATTTTATGATTTAAGTGACCATTTAAAGAATTAAGTTGAACTTTTGTATGCTCATGCCTTTTCGAATTAATGAAAAAGTAAAAAAATTAAAAATTTAACAAAAATAATTAGATAAAAAAATTATTTTCATATTTACAAATGATAGAGTAATTAAATTAGTTTCAAAATAAATTTAATGAAATAAAAAAGAGGAAAGGGAAAATAAAGAAAGAAAAATAAAGTGCAGGTCCCACATATTCAAATATAATAGTAATAAGGTACTCACTTATACGACTAGTGTAAGTTGTGCCTCATACATAATAAAAAATTTCGTGTATAGATAGTATGTTCTAAGTAGAATATGATTCATTTTTCTTAGGTCCGATTAATTTAAAAAGAAAAGGATAAATTTGCATCGGGTGTTTTTGCACCAAGCCAATATATACATGCATGTTATGTGTTTAAATTTTTCGTTTATTTTACTCCATTAAATTATATAATACTGGAAATTACATTAATTTAGTATAAACATCCAATCCAGATAAGTTTTTTCCAAAAAAAATTATGAATATTTTTGTAGAAAAACATGTTCCTTAAAGATAGGAAAAATAATTTTCTTAGGAGAAATTGAGAAATTGAGTATCACAAGTAACATTATGTCATTATATATATTGATTGTATCCTCTCGTCCTCAAAATAATATCATTCTATATTTCAAGGATGATATTTTTTTTTCTTACGAAACAAATACAAAAAATTAAGTAAGAAACACAATTATTAACTACTAAAAGATTACTATTTTTCATTGAAAAGTGTTTACTAGCTACTGTTTTCACAAATATCTTGATTGAATCAGTGGGAAAAAAAATAATAATATTTTCACACATTAAAAATTTTCCCAGTATTTGAACAAGATTTTCTTTTTCATCATCCATTTTTCCAATAAATTGATCTGGTCGAAATAAATAAAAGAAATCATGTTTCATAAGTTAAAAAAAAAACTCAATAATGTTTTCTATAAAGAATGTTTCTTTTTCAATCGAACACATCCACAAAAAAATAAAATCATTTTCAACAAATATCTCCTGATTTTGTTTTGATACTCTCAAATCCTTTTGTGGTTAAAGGAAAATGCATTTTGTGGCTATGGAAAATGCATTTGCAAAAATATCTACAGTAAAGTTAATCTGAGGACATTATTCCTCAAGTCATTTTCTAAAAAATATTAATATTTGGTTGAAATATAAGTCTTTCTTGTAATTTATGATGATAATTTTATTTTTTATTTTTTCTAATCCATCATATATTCGAGATTAAAATATTCGACAATATTAGAAAATTTTAAACGCTAAATACTTACTTAGTCTCTATTTACTTGTCGCACATTTTCTAATTCAATTTCTCTATTACTATAATCTTTTGACAATATCCTTAATTTATTTAACATTGAGATACTTCTTTGAAATATAGTGAGTAAATATATTTAAAACTCTAATAATTAATATAGGTATAATGATAACTCATTATACCAGTCATTATTTCGTAAGAGGTGTGTCTAAGCAAAATTTGATAAATAAATAAAAAAGGATGGAGTATTGATAGTATTATTTGAGCATTGGTTAAAGTAGTTATATCTACACGCAATTAAGACGTTTCGATAATTAAGAGAAAACTTTTTTTTTCGCTAACCAAACACCCGAAAATCACTTATATTTCAAAATAATATTTTTATTTATAGCCTCGAGAATCTTTCACTACAATAATAGACACATGATCAGATTATTATACAATTGATTTTTCGTATGATTATTTGTCTAATAGATATTATTTAAGAGTATGAACATCATCTTTTTTTCATTTTCATTTTAATCAGAATATGACTATTTAAAATAATATCTACTAGTTGAATGAAAATTTGATAAATCAACTCGATTTTATTATTCACAAGGTAAGAAAGACATGTATATAACACATGATTTCTTTTAAATCTAGTAGCATTAGGACGAATAATTCCAACTTTTAAGAAATTTCTAAATAGTAAATTATACTAAAATTTCAAATTTTGAATTCGTCGTTTCACCAAGAGAGGACAACATTGTACTAAAATATCAACAGGTGAAAATGTAAGGTCGAATGGACAGCTTTCCATTAGTATAGTATTACTCCTTTGTGGATTCGATTTCTCTTCATTTCTCTTTTCTCCATTTTTTTCAAATTTTTATTTGGATTAGTGACATATGACATAGGTTAAAATAAATGGTTAAGATTTAATTTTCAAAGTAAATCTCTAACCATGATTTAATTAATAAATACATAATATATTAAGTATTAAAAATTATTATAATATAACTATCTTAGCAACATATTATCTTGTCCATAAATATAGAGAAAAAACTTCTCTTCCTAAATTCCTTTTATACATAAGATTTTTTAAAATTTTCTTTTAAATAACTTTTTTATCTAATTAACTGAATAGAAATATAGAAACTATAATTAACCACCATATGTACTGGTATCATCGTATTTGTAATCTTATTATGAAATTGAAATTAGTTTGTTAAAATGGTTTGATTATCGCTAGGTAATTTATTAATCACAAATCAATATGCTTTTAACAAAATATTACAATAAAAATATTATATAAACGGAAAAAAAAAAGATCCTACTATCAAAAAAAAGGAAGAGAACTTTTTTTTTTCTATATTTATGGACAAGATAATATATTGCTAAGATTGTGAGATTATAATAATTTTAATACTTGAAATATAATGTATTTATTAACTAAATCATGGTTGGAGATTAACTTTGAAAAATTAAATCTTAACCATTTATTTTAACCTCTGAAACGTGTCATTAATCCAAATAGTAACTTGGGGAAAATGGAGAGGAGCCGGATCCCTCCTTTGTCCACGTTGCGTAATTGCAATTTTGAGAATTAATTAAATTTTGTTTTTATTTTATTAAAAATACATAATTTTTAATATATAAATTTTATTTCAAAAATTCTAAGTTTTTATATTGAATTTATATTTAAAAATTAAAATCTCAAAATTTTAATTATAATACAAAAATTGAGACGGAGGGAATAACAAATATCTATAAACAACCCTACCAACTTTAGATGCTGGCATTTTAACTAGCCAGGAAAAATATGTAAGATTGTTATCATGTTAGATTATTGATTGTGACTAGGTCTTTTGATGCATGTCTATTTAACTGAGATTGGCTTCTTTCTTGGACCACTTGATTGGCTAAAATAATTTTGTTTTTGCTCAAATCAATCCTATCACTGTTCGGTTAAAAATCTACAATCTCTATCACAGTTTCTGTCTTTTGAGAGCGCGCTTTGTGATAATTTTACTATGTGATAGCTCGCAAACCACACATATAAATCGAACTAGAGTATAACTTAATAGCAGATCTTCCACATGAGAGACCCATCTCTCAACCACTCAATCATGCCCTTGCAGACTATCGATCAAAATTTAAATACAGAATTCAACTGAACTCGTACGTTTAATAATACATCCACGGTCCACCTCTGATCAAGCCAGCCCACTTGAGGAAATTTCTTCCAAATGGTGGGGTTGAACGTACTACCAATTAATTTGTGAATCCCCAATTATCTCTAGGTAGATTATTGGAAGAACTCCCCATCAACCAAACTAATTCCTCTAACCAAACGCAATATAAAATAATCTTTGAGATTACATATTTTATCCCTCGTACCAAACGATTACATGTCTTAATTAATATCTTATAAAAGACTGCAAAATATTTTGACATGTAATTATACATATATATATGTGAATAAACTACTCTCATGGATATGTATAAACAAGGTATCATTTTGCAACCACAAATTGTAAATATTATCAACATTAGAACACTGACCTTGAGTGCATCCAACTACTTAAGGTTACCTTTAGTTTCTTCTCACAATTCAGCATCCCTAGCTTGAAATGAACTAAATTAGATTCGAGCAAACGAATAACAATGATAATGCTCATATATATATATATATCTAGAGATTTTGTAGACAGAAATCTCACAATAACCATCAGTTGATTAATGCCACCGCAAGAACAAGCATATCTGTGCTTAGTCTTGGATTTGCCAAAATCTGATCGCGTTCATTATTAGGGTTCTCCACTTCTCCTGCATTACCAAGTCCAGAAGTACCATATGCTCGAGTTCTTCCAGGGCGATGTAAGTCTATGCACTGCATGGTCAATCACCAAATCATCAAGCAATAACTTGTGCCCACACTGATCCGTTGTCATACTAAATCATAACAGCTGCATGATTTCAGGATCGAAGATCATAGAACTAACTTAAAATTTTCAACAACCAATATTTGGATATTTGTAATATACTTGCATTTCTGTGCCATATAGACTGTATTAACAAAAAGTTCTAGCATATGTAAGCTCGGCCACATGTCGAATGTGGTAAAGTATAGTGCTATTACTTGTGTCACAACTCCACAAGGCATTATTATATACATACCCTTGTTGATCCTTGATATTCAAACAACTCGTCAAGCTGATGACATCAACGAAACTAGAGATATCAGCCAGTGTGTTGATCATTGATCTTGCAAATCATCTTCATATATTCATGGGAAACTAAGAGATATTCCATGTGCAAGATTGCTTAACATCTCTTAGGAACGTTATTATATACATACCCTTGTGGATACTTCAAATGCAGCAAACTCATCAAGGAAACTAGAGATTAGCCAATACAATGGTGTTGAGTGCACGATCATGACAGGACTCGAGGAAGAAGCCCCGGCTAACTCCGTGCCAGTTGGTGCCTGCATTGTATTCCATGAAAAATCATCTTAATGGAAACTAAGATATATTCTTAAGTCAGGCATTCATTTTCTCGATATTACTACTGCCACAAACCAACAAGACTTCATTAATCAAAGATTCATGTGGCTGCAAACCAGCTTCTTTCATCTTATAGAGAACTTTCATGGCTTCAACACCGAAACCATGTTGTATACATCCCATCAACATTGCATTCCAACAGGCAATATTGCTCTTGTCCTCTCGCGCATTAAAAACCCTCCGAGCATCCTTTAGCAACCCATATTTACCATACATGTCGATCAAGCTACAAAGCACATAACTATCCGTATCAAGTCCTACCTTGACGGAAGTAGCATGAACCTGTTGACCACAACTTCCAGCATCCCTCAACTTCCCACAAGCTTTAAGAATACTTGAAAATGTAAAACTATTTTTCTTCACTCCTACTCTTACCATCTCCCTGAAAATCCTTATCGCGCCTTCAAACTGTTCCTCCTTACACAAATTGCCAATTCTAGCCGTCCAAACAACTGTATTACAATGAGGAACATGATCAAATACATTATCCGCGCTTTCCAGATAACCAAACTCCCCATAAAATTTGATCAAAAAACTATTCAAAGCCATACTTTCACAATTACCCAACTTCAATAACCATCCATGAATCTGTCTCCCAAGTTCCAAATTCATCAATTCCACACAAGCCTTAAGTACACACACCAATATCCCATCATCAATTAAATCACCACACTTACACAAGTTTCCCGCCTCACTCTGCATCTCCATAAACAAACGCAAAGCTCCTACACACTCTCCATTTTCAACACACCCCGCGATCATCGCAGCCCAAGACTGAGAATTTCTCACACGCATTTTATCAAACAGTTGGCGGGCCTGCTCAAAACAACCACAAAATACAAGCATCAGCAACAAACGATTCAGTAACGGCAGGCTAGGAATTACATCACTTTTACAAATATGCTCATAGACTTCAACCGCGTTTAGAGGGTCACGAGATTCAGTGCATTCTTTGATAAGGGAAACGTATACGTCAACTGGTATGTTAAAACCAAGACTATCCATTAGCCTTAAAACATCAGAGATTGTGCAACTTGGGTTTGTAGTTTTCTTGATTTCTGGCTTAATGGGTTGGTGTATTTTGTAGTGAGGTTTATGTAGAGGCAATTGGAATTGAAGGGGGGTGTTGGAAATGGAATGGGTAGTGATGGGTATCCATTTCTTGGAGTTTTTTGAAGTAATTTTAGTATGCAACAATGGTGGTTTTGGGTAGGATGATGTGATCGCCATTGATTTTTAGAAGGATTGTTTACTAGAATTCATAGTGAAGAAAATCATTGGGCGCCAAATTCAGTTGGAATCAACTATAAATACTTCACAATTTTAGTGGCTGTTTGTCCACGGATATTTTTCGGTTTTTTTCAAATATTATATTGGAAAACTATTTGAACACAAAATTATTTCTATAATTTTTCGAAATTTCAGATAAAGAAATTATTTTCACTCTAAATCATTCAGAAATTCAAAACTAACTCCAATATACTGTAATTTTCATGTCCAAATAACCACTTAATATCTAGGCAATAGTAAAATGTGAAATATGTTGATAGGAGGGGTTAATAAAAGAAATTTTGAGATATGTAATTTAAAATAAGTCATAAATATTAATGTGATTATGAATTATCCAATTTCAATGAAAAATTTAAAGAAGAATTATTTCTTGATATTCTTTTGGGACACAACAACAAGAAAAAAGCATGTCTTGAAAGTTGAAACAAAGGGGCATTAGAATACTATGTTTGAATCCGAGACCTCTAAATTAGCAACGCATATATGAGTGAGTTGTAAACTGCAAAATGATGAATTTATAACAAGTATCCCAGCTTTGGCTTTATTCATTTTCAACAAATGTTACACAAACCAGAAGGCACTTTTCATCCCAGATAAATCAGTAAAGATGCATACAATAGATAGTCAAATATTGGAATGTGATTTGTGCACTTCTCTTGTAAGCTCAAAATAGTACACTCTGCTCTAATCTATGGCAGCAGCCATGAGCTCTGGCTCTGCGTCTTTTGAGGAGATTGGGGACATCCTAATGTCGCGTTTCCATGACATGTGATGATTGGCATGGCTTGAAAAAATAAAACCTACAAAGCTCAAACCTTTTCAGAACTATGGCTTCTTCAAACGGATCAGATTAGACCTTTCCATGCTGATAACATGCTAACTAAACTTGACAACAGATTAGGACACCTGAATCCCCATCACGGGTAGTGTGTCACTTGGATATCAAATGGCACATTGAGGGCTCACCTTGAGGACAATCATGTCGGGGAAGTTTCATTTCAGCTTTCCCATCTCAGGTCAAAAACACTCTGCAACTTCTCCAGGATATAAAAGGGAAACAAACGATGCTTGAAGAATTGGATCTCAGTGAACTCAAAATTTCCTTTGCTTCTCTTCGCCATTGGGCTCCTAACAGTGAGTGCTACTTATTTTTCTGCAGTATCAGGATGATGTACTAAATTACCATTTGCAGAAGCAGTGACATCGTCCATGCTGGATTCATCCTCAGAGTTGTGTATAGATGAATTATGTTGCGACTCCAAGCCTAATTTTTCAGATGATGCAGGATTACACAGAATGGAATGCGGCAGCGATTGCAAGAAGTTGAAGTAAGCATATTTGATATCAAATCGCATGTCATACCCTGTCAGACAAACAGCAGTTTAGTTCCCAGTATCCTTGGAAAGGAGTGAAAGAGAGAGATATTAAGCTTTCTTTGTCTTTTCACTTTTCTGCCTTGTAAGTTTTTTGTTTAAATAGGAGAAGAGTATTACAGTAGTTTACAGCAATGGTGAGTCCTCTGCTGTCTGAGCTCTGTCTAACATGGTGAAACCACATGCTTGGCCTGGATAATTTGGTAAAAGAATAACATGGTTAATTAACACCACTAAGTACAGCTATCACTCAAACAGCATCATGAAATGCACAAACAAAAAGTTCTAAAGATGCCTAAAAATCTTTCCGACTCACAATTAGCAGAGCAGGTGCTGGCCAGGATTTTTTGTTTGTTCAGTAACTGTTTGTAAAAACTGAAAACTGTACCAAATCACTGAAGTTCTAAAAGGCAAATCAAGAGCCAGTCTGAATTGCCAAATAAGAAGAATCTAAAGCTGAAATTTGAGGTCTGTTTTGATAATTTGAGCCCTATCCATCCAAATTACAGTAAAATGAATTCCTACTAAACACATACACTCAAAAAAACTACTCAGGTCAATTTCCAATTTCGATTTCAGCTGTATAGTTGTTATCATTCCACCAAGGAAAGATATAGGTTAACTTTCCTGTTTGATGCAAGGAGAAGAGGATAAATATTGCACCATATGAGATTATACAAACATGATCAATGAACAATTTGTAACTGTCTAAATAAAGAGGAAGATGAGTAGATTAAAATTATAAGACAAGACTGTGCAAAGGCATTTGGGAACAATGGCAGCACTCCCACAACTCAATGAAAAGAGCATTTTTGCTGATTAATGATGTAAAGATACTAATTCTAGATGCTTGATTAGTAGAAAGTGGCATGGGATTCGAGCTGTCAAGAGAGAATAATGAAAGAAGACTACAGGCGTATCATATTGAGATTGTTCTTACTACCTATCCATTAGCCAAAACAAGTTTCAGCTAGCCATTGGACTATCTTCATCTAATTTTGTTAATTGGATTTACTTATTGCAGTGAGAATAAAGTAAGTTCAATCAATTGTTTGAGCTTTGAAATTCCAGCCCTTTTTGCAACGAAATTGTTACTTGCATTGCAAAGATAATGTGTAATAACTCTTAAACTAGCACCTAATAAAATGGAGACGTGTCTCATTGAACCAATTTTTTTTCTTTTCCTACAACGGGGATGAAAAGTGAGGCACATGCCCAAGCTGCTTTGAGAAACATCAATGACATCAACAATGTAATGCAATCAAAGAGACAATGACTAAACCTATTGTTCAGAAGGGGATATCAAAACTGAATAAATAAAGAGATAAGTAAAGCTAATCGTGAAAGCTTACAAGTAAAGAATCTCGCCTGCCTTGACTGTAACTTCAAATGGTCTTGGTCCATTGAAATATAAAGGGAACTTGGTAATTTCCTTCTCTTTCAACTCAGGTGAAGGGTATGGATTGACACTGCACCATGGGACATTCCTCACTGGTTCCTCCAGTTCCAAAGAGAACTCCCCAGTATCCTACAAACCCAGAAAGCAGCAGAACACATGTCAGCACAGTAGAACAGTACATTGAACTGAAACATAAGTTTTCCCAAACGAATTATAACCAAATTCCTAATTCCATGAGGCATGGAAACTCAGCTAAACATATACATCAGAAAGAACTACAAAAGTGCTCAACTTCCAGAATACATGGAAAAATGGAACCTGGGCAGTGGTACACTGCTGCATCAACTATAAAAATTTGTCAATTTAAGAGCAACAGGTTAATTTGCTCCTATTTCCAAGAATGAACAAGGGTTGCAACTTGGATTGCCTCAAAAACCACTATTCATATGATTACAAAATGTCCTCCTTGCGTTTTTATGTGATACTCTTTTCTTTTGGTCCAATTCCAGAAAAGAAGAATGACAACTTTCTACATTTGAAAAATCGTCTTTCTAACATTTTCATTCATACAGCGCTACAAAGGCATTCAATCCTAGAGCAAGAATTCACATATCAAAGCGCGACAAACTTCAACTGCATAACATATGAATACATCAAAGAACAAGCCAGTATACTTCAGCTGAAATTCAAGTTCTCCAAAAAGAAATACACCAATAAAACTACAGTGGACATAATGCATTAATACAAGAAAGATAAGAATGGGAGCAAAATTGCTACTTTGATAGAAACACATCAACAAATATAAAAACCACAAAGAAGCTCTACAAATGCATTCATTTCCTAGATTTTCACAGAACCAAAGTTCAAGCGCATTACAAGTAAGGTGAACTACGGAACCTGTAAGTAGTGGTACTCCGCAGCAGGATACTCAGTAATATACATCCTATGAACATCAGTAGGAGGAAGAAGCAAAAAATGCTTCTCCCCAGAGACAACAGCATAAATATTCTCATAATGATCCTTATGAAACGAAGTCTCAGACAACTCATTCCCAATCCAAAGATTCACCGCTTCAGGTAAACACCCAAAAGCCTCAGAAGCCCAACCAAAATCAGAATCACAATCTTTACTCAACGCCCCATACTCACTCCGAAAACAATCATTCTGCTGCTGCAAATAACCCACACAACCCATCTCCGATTCCAATACCCGGTTCAACGCATCAGGAAAAGGAAGATGCTTCACTTCAGCAGAAGCGAAACAGAGTGAAGAAGGGGAATGGGGTTTGGGGAAAGTGCATCAGCACGGCCTGTAGGAGTAAGATGAAGTGAAACATTGGAAGAAGAGAGTGTATTGGTTAGATAATGAGTTGATTGCCATAGAGTGGTGGCTGGCCAGTGGTTTACGGCGTTGGAAATGAGGCAAGGCTTGTTGGGGGAAACGTATTCACGGAGGAACTGGAGAGGGGTGGGTGGGGTAGAGAGATGGTTGATTTTGGTTGAGGTGCCTAGGGTTAAATCTCGAACTTCTTGCCAGAGGTTTTGTATGGGTTCTTCTTCTTCCATGGCTGTGAAGCTTAAACCCTCTGCTAGTTTACAATTTACAGAGTCTGAAGCTTCTAATTTTCATATAATAATTACTTTGATGTTGTCGCGCTAGACAATAAAATTTGCGTCGATAAAACAATAATCAAGAACGAAATATTATAGCAACAATCAATTTATTATTTTAATTGCGAGTGTTACAATTTCTGTAATTCCTCTGAATTCGCATTTTCAATTATAATTCAATGGCTTTAAAGCTTGTTCTTGATTGACTTTTATTTGAATTCAAGGGCTTCGAGCTTGTTCTTAAATTCGGTGGTCTTGTGGTCAAGATCTTGATCGTTCTTGAACTTGAATGCTTGAATTCTCAAAGTTGTGAATGCTTGAATTCTTAAACTTGTAGCTTTGTAGAGAATTAAATGGCGTTTGTACCACGGAGTTTCTATAGCTTCTTGTTTAGAATTTTTCTGTCGTTTTTCTGAATTATAAGGCCCTTATTTATAGTTTTATAATAGTTCCGTTCAGCCAATCAGATTTAAGTGACATGACATATGGGTTTTATAGAGCGGGCTTGTCATCTTTAACACATGTCATGATTATATTGGTTTTCTTATTTGACTTGGCATGCCACATCATCTGCACATGTAGCGCCAAGATAGGCTCTAGAATGATATGGAATTGAGTTTAACAAATTGGGTTCATCCAGTGTAGCCAAATCAATTAATTTAGACTTTAATTAAATCCGTATTTATTGGACTTAAATATTTAAGTCAATTATATCAATCCACAATATTTATTTGGATTAATATATTTATGAATTCAATATAATCCGAATCAAATTTATATTTAATAAATTTTAAATAATTACAGTCGCATTTTGGACGTAACCTAGTGTTCAACGAATTGGTTAAAAATTATGAGATCTCAAATTTAATTTCTCGTCAAGAGTATATTATAAGCAGATTATTATCTAAGGATACATGTTGCTGCAAAAGTTAAATCTGAATTTCGACTACTACGATTATGAAAGAAAATATTGTCACATGTTATGTTTTCTATGCCTTGAATGAGGGTTAAAATCTATTGTACACTTTTTATCCTTCTCTCGACTTAGCTTATGGGACTTCAGAGTTCAAACCTTACTTATTGATCGAGTAGGTCTCATTCTCTTTAAACCAAATACGATACTTGGGGTTATGTTTAGACTATATTGATTTTTGAATATGTTATTATATTGATGTTAATTCTATCTGGTATTTTATTTTATCTCTATAGCTTTTAAGTTTATTCTTACATATTATCAATATGTGATACTATGAAACAATGAAATATTATTTATTTAAATATTATATTAATTTTATAATATAATATCATATATTATAAAATAATAGATGACGATCATTCAAATATTAAGTAGATATTCATAAACTTTAAATTGATCTTGTCTCCCCACAAAAGGTTTAACACAAGAATGTAGACAAGCATGATAACATTGATTAGTTATGCCACACTTGGTAATACAAGCGTTTGCAACTCTTTGAACATCAGAAAATCATTTTGCATCTAATACAATCATCAATAATATTATAATAACAAAACATAATCCCAACTTTATTATAAACTTCATAATACAAGTTGAACTCACTCTTTATTTAGTAGTAGTAGTAATAATTGCAAGAATTCTTAGATAAAAAATTAGGGTTAAACTGGTCCATTCAAGCTATAAGATTATGGAAAGAAGCGTGAGCAAATCTCCATCTCATTGGATCATATTACATCATATCAAAAAAAAATTTGGTCGTAATTGATTAATTATAATTGATAATAGCTTAAAATTGTAGCTAGATATAATTTTTAGAGTCAATTAAAATCTAGTAAATGTTTGTAAAGTCTGTAGCAATATTATTTGGATTCAATAATAAATAACTACTGTCAATATAGACTTCAACACACTTTGTTAATATATATATTTATTTGGACTAAGTAATGTTTTTGTTATAGTGTTAATTAATTGGATACACACTTATCTCTCTTATGTTTATGATATTATATTTATCTCTTAATTAGTTATGAAATAATAAAAAAAAATCGCTGCTTAGGCAGCGATTTATTAAAAAAAAAGTAAATCGCTGCTATTGCAGCGATTTTACTTTTTCCGGCGAGCTATATCGCTGCTCTTTTAGCAATTTTACCCTTTTGATTAAAATAAAAATTTATATACCGTTTTGAAATTTTTGTTAACATTTTATACCCTTTAGGCTCCGGACTCGATTTTCTTATGCTATTAGGTCTCAAAATTGAATATGCCTAAAAAATGATTATAAAACGTCTAAACTTAAAAATATAGCCCAAATTAGATGAATTATCGAACCAAAAATAACAAATTCAAGCAATATGCTATGTATTCAGAAATTGAATGTGTCATTCAATATACATTGTATTCAGAAAATTAGGCAAAATTTGTGGAAACATTAGTTGCGTTAGTTCTCATGTTATAAGCATTTGATATATGGACGCTATATCACACTTCATTAATTTCCACAATAAGCTTATTAAAAATAAAAGTGTTGTTGATCACATACTTGATTTTTCATTCTAAAACACACACTTGACATGGTATATAAAATCATATAAACTACTACTCAACAAGAATAATATACATAGTGAAATTCGCTAAATGGAATTTGGAGAGGATACGTAGAGTGTATGCAGATCTTACTGTTACATCATGAAGGTATTAGATACGTAATTAATTTGATGTAAACATATGTTACATAAGAGTAAAATTTATTGCCTATGTAAGGGTGAAATCTATTGCCTACATTTTATCTTCTTCGGACCGTAGTTGTCTATTACTCCAATCACGTCACACCTCACTTATGATTCTCTCCGAATTAGATTTATGAGATTATACCAAATATATTGTTGGTGGTAATTTTACAATGTATTTTATTTCATTCATGTAATACTATAAAAAGAAATTGTGTATGATATTATAAAACACAAAAAATGATTCAATTTATTTTAATATTAAATGAATCTATATAATATAATGCAATATATTATAAAATGATAAAGTGACCTCGAACATTAAGTCATGCACAATACGTTGTCAAACAAAAGTTCTCTTATTAAATCAATCTCCACCTATAAATTTTGCCTACCGATATAAATATAAAATAATAAATTGAAAAACAAAAACCAACAAACATGAAGAAAAATTCAAATTGCACAACTTTAAAGTAATATTTTATTAAATATTAGTAATATTAACTTGAAGTCAATATAATAAATACATGAACTTTAAATTTCGAATCTAATTTAGTCAGTCTGATCTCTTCTCGATCTATAGACGAAGCTTAACACAACGATGTAGACAAGCATTGTAACATTGAAGATTAGTAGTGCCACACTTGTTAATACAAGCGTTTACACATCTTTGAACATCAGAAAATCCATTTGTCCCATCTAATACCATCATTAATAATATAATAACAAAACATAATCCCAAATTTATGATGAGCTTCATAATATAAGTTGATCCCAACTTTTATTTAGTGGTAGTTATAATTGCAAGAATTCTTAGATTAAGAGATTAGGGTTAAGCTGGTCTATTTAAACTATAAGATTATGAATAAAAGAGTATGCAAATCACATCTCATTGCATTACATTAGGTAATAGAATAATTTGAGAGATCTTTCCTGTGATTTGATTTTATAATTTTCCTTGTATCACATTAAGTAATTAATAGAATAATTTGAGAGATCTTCTTTTTTATTTAATTTTATAATTTCCATTGCATCACGTTAAATAATGGGATAATTTAAGAAATCTTCCTTCTGATTTGTTTTTATAAATTTTTTTTGTGATATTACATTTACTATATTTAACAAACGTGATTTTGGGTGGATTTTATGCATTTTGTCATTAGTTTGAGTGTTTATTTGAATAAGTTTTAAATAATTAAAATATCTAGTTGTGTAATAACAAAATATATGTTTTTATTATTATTTATAGTATTTTTTATATAGTTTTTGAATATTTTTTTCGTTTAATATATCAAATTAAAGTAATCTAATTTAACTTTAAAAATTAATCAAATTGACTTTTAAAAAGCGCAACATGACAAATAAAAATAGACGGAAAAGTATTAAGTTTGTAAAGAGAGTGATTCTTAAGCATGCAAGACAAGACAAATTGATTGCATGCCTGGCACGCAAAATATATGTGTCTACTATTATCATCTACTCCTTTCGTTCTATTTTATAAGAGGTAGTTTGATTTGACATCGAATTTAAAAAAGAAAAAAAGATTTTTAAAATTTTTGGTCCAAAATAAATGATTGAAATTTGTATGGTTGTAATTCATTTCAATAAGGGTAAAATAGACATTTTATAATTAAATTGTTACTTAATATAAAAATATGTCATTATTTTTGAAACGGACTAAAAAGAAAAATAAGTCACATAAATTGAAAAGAGAAGTGTATAATACAAGGAAATAAGAAAAACGACGAAGATGTGACACATTGTACTGAATTGAGGTGTATGAAAATACGAAATAGAGGCTCGCATGCATCGAGTGTCCTATTTTATGCTCCGATTTAGTTCCTCTAATTTAGAGGTGTCAAAAATGAACCCTGTTATTTTATAGGTAATCCACACAGATTTAAGGGTTAGCTTAAGATATTTTGAATTGGGTCTAATCTCAATCCATTTAATTCTTGACCCATTTTAAGAGAATGATCCTCAGTTGAAGTCAATTTAATCTCCAATTTTAATTCGCTTTAGGATTCTTTATTTGCATTGATATAAATAATGTAATATATATTCCTAAATTGAAGGTATGAATTACTATCTATTTTATATATTTAGAACTTAGTATTCATTTTTAACTTTTAAAAAAAAGTTCTTGAGTTAAGATTCACATTATGGCTATAAAACTTAAATAACAATATATTAAAATTATTGAGATTAAACGGATTAAATTGGGTGGGTCAAGACCCAACCCATTGTAAACTTGGGCAAGTCAAGACTCAAACCATTGTTAAGCCTATATTTGAGCCCAAAGTAAACTTGAATGAGTCGGGACCCAACTCAATTTCTATTTCACCAATCTGATACGCGAAAATGAGGAATTTTGGAGATTTGTAAAACTTATAGAGGATAATGGTAATAAGTAATCTAAAGGGTGAGATTTATGTAATTTTTCCTTTTAATATCTCCAATTTTTACTCAACCCGTCCATTTAACACCCCTATAATTTTATTATTTCTGTTACTTTGGTTTTTATTTGTGTTTGTATTGTCGATACTATTATGTCTCAAAATTAAATGCGCCTAAAAAATATTATAAAACTTCTAAACTTTAAAATGTAGGCCAAATTAGATGAATTAATGGACCAAAAATAACAAATTTAAGCAATATGCATTTTATTCAGAAATTGAATTAGGTCTTAAAATTGAATGTGTCATTCAATATGCATGGTACTTTTTATCCTCTTCTTACTTCATCGAGGATAAAGTGAACACAGACCTTATCACTATCTCACGGAGATACTAGATACATAAATAATTATTTAATGTAACCACATGTTACTTAAGAATAAAATGCATTGCCTATGTAAGACGAGTAAAATCTATTGCCTACATTTTATCCTCTTCGTACTTCAATTGTGTGCTGCTTCAAAAGACATCACACCTCACTTATGATCCTCCTCGAATCCACTTATGAGATTATACTAAATATATTGTTAGTATTAATTTTACAATGTATTTTTTTTTTGTATTTTATTTCAGTTATGTAATATTCAAAATATAATCTTAGTCCTTATATTGTTGGTGTGTGATATCATAAAACACAAAATGATTCAGTTTATTAAAATATCACATTAATCTTTAAAATACAATATGCAAAATATTATAACATGATAAGTGACCTCGAACATTAAGTCATGCACAATACATGGTCATACAAAAGTTTTCTTATCAAATCAATCTCCATCCATTTATTTGCCAACCGATATAAATATAAAAAATAAAAAATTGAAAAAAAATAACAAACATGAATAAAAACTCAAATTGCACAACTTTCAAGTAAATTATCCTTATAATTTTATTAAATATTACT
>JAKWIY010003059.1:54108222-54252523 GCA_027704805.1 Solanum corneliomulleri
TAAGAGGGCAGCTATCTCCTTCCCCTTAATCAAAGATTCGACCAGTAATCAAAGTTGGATTACTTCTTTTGCTATCCTCTCCTACACATTACAAACTTTGCCTGCCTTCCGGACCATCTTTGCATGCATCTTTTTGGAAATTTCAAAGGCCTCCCTCCAATTTTTGCATTTTAGCTTTGTAACACTACTTTTCCAGGTAGTTTAAGATATAACGCTACCTCTCTTGTTTTAATTTCTTTGTAACACTCTTTTAAACTATTTACTAACGTAAACCTGCCTATTCTATCTTTTCAGTGAGTGGGTTCATGATCATGAAAGGAAGATTAATAATCATAAGAGAATCAACTTAATATGAAATAGAACCTAAGATAAGAGAGCAAAACTTGTCATCTGTCAATTCAAAGGTTACTCAGAAGAGAATCATAAACCCTTCAGTCAAATTTGATGTGTATCATAAATGAAAACAAACGGCAACCATTAGTCATTTGCAATCCATGACGAGAAAGATGAGATAGCAGATTTACAAAGGAGAAAATAACTTGAGATATTAATATCCAAGCTCAAGGGAACCTAATTTATTTTCGCCACTACACATCATATAGAGGAGTCATTTTCATCCTTATTTGCTTCACACATTGCAGACATTAGAGAAGCTGTTTGGAAAGAAGAGAAACTAATTGAAGAGGAATTAGATTTTTATTATTAAAGAAGA
Source organism: Solanum corneliomulleri (assembly GCA_027704805.1). Classification (NCBI taxonomy): domain Eukaryota; kingdom Viridiplantae; phylum Streptophyta; class Magnoliopsida; order Solanales; family Solanaceae; genus Solanum; species Solanum corneliomulleri. Next base: position 54,108,935 of record JAKWIY010003059.1, read on the forward strand.
TATTCATAAATTCATTAATTAGAAAAGATGATTTTTTTAACATTAATGATAAATAGGTTAAATGAGTTGTTTTAGAGAAAAACACAGGAGGTAGATGCAGTATCCTAAACCACAAGGAAGGTTAATATTGTTTTTATAAGCCACAAGGGAGGTAAGTGTTTCAAAGCAAAACTTGAGGGGGGGGGGGGTCTATGAAATTATCCCCCTCGGTAAGGTCTTTACACGCACCTACTTTCGTACAAAATTCACTTTAGACAACCCAGTCAACAATATCCCTTGTCAATCCCCTGTTTTGAAAGTTTGAAAAATACCCAATCTCCTGCAAATTCGTTGTATTGATACATACGTCTGATTTCCTGTTTCAAATAAAACATCTGGATTTTGATAGGTTCCTTTTAGTTAGGTTAGATATTTGTAATTGAAAGATAACCATGAGTTTTGGAGAACATCTAGTTTTAGAGGATCCCTAATTTTATTGTAGTGAAATGAAATGGCCTAAATAAAGAAAAATGGAAATAGAGGATACATAAAACAAACCTCAACTAGTTTGGCATTGAAACAGTATAACTGTTATTGTAGTTCCAAGTTTGGGATTTTTCTTTCTTTCCGATCATATTGTGATATTCATATACTTGAAGATGGAAAACATATACAACATACAGGCAATTCAGTAAACCTGTATCCAAACTGAACTAACATTATAAAGATACGCCTCTACCTCAAGTAAGAAAAAAAAGTGTCATCACATTGAGCTGATATAGACAGCATATCAGCTCTCCCAGTTTTGAGTATGATCCCTGCGTTTTTCTTTCACCCTGAGCAACACTGATTATCATCTAGTATAATTCTAGCATGCACCACTTCTATTCAAGAAAGGAATTCCATCAACACATTTTTTTTACGATAAAGTCCTTCAGCACATTAACCAAATTACGTTACACTAAATAATATGAAGTTTTCTGTTCTTCAATTCTTAATCTAATCCCAGTTCCATGTGTGATGGCTTTAAGATGTAATAGAATTGACATGAAGCTATAACAATAAAGTATTTCTTATTCTTTCCTCATAGCTAAAAGGGTTGCTGAAAAAGTACAAAATTAAACTCATCACTGCATCATATACCCAGTTCTCCCCAAGACAAAAAGGAAAGTAAAATAAAAATAAAATAAATAAATAACTTATCACTGCATATTTCTGCAACTTGTATTAAACATGCTGCATGATCACTCGAAATCTACACATTATACGAAAGTCAGAGTTCTTGTATCATCTCAAGACTGGTCTTGCTGTTTTTACGGAAGGAAAATAACTTACCACCACATTTACCTATCAAATAATAGCTAATCACCATACGTTCCTGCTACTTGTCTTACACAGCACACATGGTCCGCATATTCAACATCAGAGTTCGTATCTTACTAACGGTATGAAATATCCAACTACATCAAATTATGACGTAGACATATGTCTTTCCTCCTAATGATCATTCTAGCAACAGAACTGTTTCATCAGTCTGATCTCTAAACTACCCGACATTATGTGAAGTGCTACATAAACTTCACATCATAAGACAAATTTCAGCAACATATTCAATTAAGACAAAAGAAAAACTACAACGTAGCTTGAACTTTCAAAACAACCACACGCTACCCTAAAGTTAACAACTTTCCAAACAACAATTACTACTACTACCAATGTCGCTCAAACTCTTCAACATGTTCACGGGTGCGCGCCAAATCCTTCAAAAGTAGTGCATTTTTGGAGGGTCCGACACCCTTTTTGGAGAGTCCGAGCAACATAGACTACTGCAACAGTACACCTCAATCCCAAACTAACTGGGCTCGACTACATGAGTCACTGAGCTCACCGGGTACTCAATAATTCTCCTTGTAGGACAAATGCGTCACAAATCCAGTTAAAGCTAAGCTTCAAAATTCAGATATAAATTCTAATTCTATGTTAACAATTAGAAATACCTGAGTGAACCACCAGGGCAATTAATAAAGAGCCTAATATCTTTAGTAGAATCCAGAGCATCCAACAACAACAACTGACTAATAATAGCATCAGCGAAGAAGTCATCAATGCTACTACCCAAGAAAATTATCCTCTCCCTAAGCAACAGCCCCATTGCGTCTCCTTCAGCACCACGCATAGCCATCCCCGGGGACTGAGGAGCAGAGGCAAGTAGCAAGGACAATTTATCATCCGCAGCTAGATGAGAATCAGAAAGGGGTTTTGAAGTGGATTGGTGAGAAGTGAGTGAAGATTTGAGGGATAAGGGTGTTTTGCGAGATGGGTATGGTGAAAAAGTGGGTGAAAGCTTAGGAAGAGAGGTATGGCGGAGATTGAAAGAGGAACAGTGAGGAGATAGAGAAGTAGAAAGAGTTAGGGACTCCATTGGTAGAGAGGAGAATTTGTGTGTAAGCCGCAAGGGATGAGGAAAGGGAATTTGCTTTTTATTCACTGAGAAGAGCAAATAAAAGGGACTCTGTTTACTAATTTCGGGTCGGATAAGGGTATCATCCTTTTTCTTTCTTTTTGTTCTTTTTTTTTTCATCTATCGTGGAGTCCATAGTGGAGCTTCGATTAAATTTAGAGTGAACATTATATAGCTCATTCAGAAATGACTTTTAGCATAGATTTTCTACATATCCAAAATTGAACACGAGATCTCTAGTTAAAGATAACGGAAAAGGGCCTAAAATACCCTCGAAGTATTGAAAATGGTACACAATTACCCTCAATCCACCTATTGGCCCCCAAATACCCTTCACATCCACCTTTGGGTCCAAATTTACCCTTTCATTAACGGACCAAAATTAAAAATACGGAAAAGGGCCTAAAATACCCTTGAATTATTGAAAATGGTACACAATTACCCTCCATCCACCTATTGGCCCCCAAATACCCTTCAAATCCACCTTTGGGTCCAAATTTACCCCTTCGTAAATGAACCAAAATTAAAAATAATTAAATAATATTTTTTAATTACGTGGCACTCAATGAATGGTTGTAATTTAATATTTAAAATAATTTTAAACCCACCCATTTTAACTAAACCCGCCCCACTTGACCCAATTTGAACAAAATTAACCCATCTAATTAAAATATCCTAAAATCTTATTCCTCCAATTTTCACAATTTCCATGACTCCATTGTCTTCTTCTTCTTCTTCATGGAACTTGTGAAAATGGGAGGAATAAGTTTTTAGGATATTTTAATTAGATGTGTTATTATTTTAAATTGGGTCAAGTGGGCCGGGTTTAGTTAAAATGGGGGGGGGGTTTAAAATTATTTTAAATATTAAATTACAACCAATGATTGAGTGCCACGTAATTAAAAAATATTATTTAATTATTTTTAATTTTGGTCCATTTACGAAGGGGTAAATTTGGACCCAAAGGTGGATTTGAAGGGTATTTGGGGGCCAATAGGTGGATGGAGGGTAATTGTGTACCATTTTCAATACTTCGAGGGTATTTTAGGTCCTTTTCCGTATTTTTAATTTTGGTCCGTTAATGAAAGGGTAAATTTGGACCCAAAGGTGGATGTGAAGGGTATTTGGGGGCCAATAGGTGGATGGAGGGTAATTGTGTACCATTTTCAATACTTCGAGGGTATTTTAGGCCCTTTTCCGTAAAGATAAAATAATCTCACACTATACTATTATCTATAATCCTTGTGCACATAACACAATAAACAATAAAAAAAAAAACAATACATTGCAAGAGTAGCAATACTCCACTCTCCTAACCTTCAAGAAGAAGTTGCTTCATGTCTTGTATAAACACATCAATTTAATATTTTTTTTGGTCTATCTCTACCTTTTATCGTACTTATATCTATTATTCTCAATCTTTCACATCATTTACATTTTTTCTTTTCACATATCTAAACCATTTTAGTCTAGCTTCGTTCATTTTGACCATCATGGAGGTCATTTTCACCTTGTCTTAGATATTCTCATTTTTTAAATCTTTTTACTTTTATGTCAACACATCCTTTTCAGCATCCTTATTTCGACAAATTACGTATTGAAAATTTTTGATTGACCAACACTATTATAAGTTCGTATAAAAAGTCTTTTCTAACCGCATTGTATCACAATACTAACTTCAAACCCATAGGACTAATTTTTTTTGAGACCTAAATCGTTGAGTCTTGAATTTATTTTTAAAACAATTTAACTTATAAAACTTCTGAATTTCAACTATTATTATTACAATTAATGGTGTATAAAATCGAACCAAATCGTAAATCGAGTCAAATTGGAAAAAAAATTGACTAGTGATTTGATTTGACTTGATTTGGTGTTGGAAAAAAAATCCGACTATATTTGGGTTGAGTTGGTTTCAACTAAAAAAACCAACTCGAAACCAAACAAACCCGACATTATATATATAATTTTAAAATTTTATTTTATACATAAAAATACTTACTTGAATACAATTTAAAAAATATCTTATACTTTTTCATTGTTTTTATCTTTTAATATATTTATTTCATGTTTGAAAGTTAGAATTCTTAATGATCTAATAAAAATTATAGTCCATACATGTTGGTAATTATAATAAAGTTTAAATAAAAATCAAATTAATATTAATGCAAAAAGAAAATCAATTCAACACTAAGAATGATAATAATATTGATTTTTTTTTTTAGTTTTACATAGATTTAGAAAATTAAAATACATGATCTAATTTTACTTTTTTTTTTTAAATATTTAGTCATGTAACTAATATTTATTAAACTTATTTTAGAATGATTGAGTACTTTATGTTATAATCAATTTCATATGACTTATTAATTTCCATATTTATTTTACGCGATTTTATTAGTATATTTTTGTTGGATATTTTAATGTCATTAATCATATCATATTGTTTGTTATTTTCATGAGAAATAACTTAGGTAGTTGCATTTTGATAGGACTAAATAAATATTTGAAGTACAAGTAAATTTTATGTTTATATGAATACTTTATCGAAACCCAAAAATTCGAAAAAACCCGAGTTTTATTATTTTGGTTTATAAATTCAAAAACTCAACACAAATAGTTTGATTTGATATTTGAAAAATCTGAACCAACCCACCCGATCATGTACATCCTTTAACTACAATAAATATACAATACATAGTTGTTCATCTGTACACTTGGGCCTGCAAATTATTTCCCCAATCTAACATATCAGCCCAAATCCAATTACCCAACAATTTGGCCCATTTAGAAACAAATCTCTATTTAAATCTTCCATCTTGTTCATTCACATTCATCATTCTAGGGTTTTCCATTCCCAAATCAATTTTTTTTCTTCTCTGCCGAATTACATCAATGGCATCCGTGGTTTTTTCTTACGGCATTTCTATGGCTTCCTTATCTTCTCAGTGTTTTCATAGTTTTTTTCTGCAGCTTTAAGCATGAGAGTAACTGTAACTGCACACGCATAAAGGCTATGCTAAAATTTATTGAAATAGTGGAGTCTTGAGCGGTAGTGCAGAGATGGAATGCTGAGTTTAAACTCAGCGGCGGCCAGACAACCGTTGAGATGAATCCACAGACGGGTTCCATTGACAGTGGTACTTGTCTACTAATTTCATCTCATAACTTTGTGATTCTTTTTTCCTTTTTTGTTGGTGATGGTTCAATTTCGAAATGGGGCGAGTTTGTTTTACTATGCTTGTATAACCCATGTGTGTAAAATCATCACTAAAACAACCCTCTTTGTTGATTTTATAATCCGAAAGGGGTGTTTCTCATATCCTATTGCCTTGTTGAGCAGAGTCTCTGCAATTATATGTTGGGATTGGCCATGAGAAATATATTCCAATTGTTTACTAATCTGTTTTGCTTTTTCATTTTTTTTTTGTGTTATTGGCTGGTGATGAAATCTGTAATAAAAGAACACCATCTTTCGGGACTGAATGGCCCCATAGGCCTTGCTGTTTATTCTGCAATTCTGAAGCCATTTTCCTATTTGCTTAAGTATTTTCTTTGTATAACTGTAGATTGGTTGATGAAAAAACACATGAAATTGGTTGAATCTTTAGTCTAGGACTAATGTTGGAGTAGATTATTAGCTTCGTTTCTGAACTAATCACAGCCTTAAAACACAACTTGAAAAAAAATCAACCAATTAGATGCTTAATCTCTGGGATTTTCACAAGTGTTTGTGCTTATGGACGGTCAAGTGCTGTTTAGATAATTTGACAACAGTACTTAACACTAAACATAAGCTACATTTACAGCCACCATGTCTTTCAAGTCTTCTCTTGCTTTTTGACAAGTGAAGATTATCCTGTTGTGGCTGATATTCTATTAAAGAACTCATCTTTTTATCAGTATTGGATTTTGTTTTCTTTGATTTTCATGTCATGTGATGATTTTCATTGAATTGGGACAAGTTCTTTTGTGTTACTTGTATAACCCAAGTTTATAAAATCATCATAGAGCAAAGTCCCTTTTGTTGAGTTTGCAGTTGATTTTCTTCTGAGAATCCTGCTTAATCCGAAAGGGGCGATCTCATATCCTATCGCCTTGGGAGAGCGGAGTCTTCGCTATTACCATTTGGGTTTGGCCATGAGATAGACATTTTTGTGTTTTGTTACAATATGAATCAATAGCTAAATACTGTATTTTTTGTTTAATCTCGTCATGGTTCCTCTTCCGCCATCGTTGATCATCTTTGATGTACCAAAATATTATAATGATGGGTATGTGTTCAATCTCGTCATGGTTTCTCTTCAGCCATCGTCGATCATCTTTGATGTACCAAAATATTATAATGATGGGTATGTGATCTCTATTTTTGTGAGATCAAATGATTTCTTAATAGATTTTTGTGGTAAGTGTTTCAATTTGTTTTTTTTTTTTCTTTTTAAGATTTGGATCTATATTTGGTGTTTTGGGGTAAATTTCTGTGTATTTGTTCATTTTTAGATATTTGTATCAATATATTTTTAAGTGTATCAATCCACTATTGTATTTCTAGTATCAATGTAATTAAATTTGTTTATCTGTTAGATTTACTTTTGTATCAGTGTATTCCAACTTATACATTTATATATATCAAGATATTCAAATTTATCAGTTCATTGTTATACTTTTTGATTCAATGTATTCAATTTTATTATTTCTTTTTTTTTTACATTTTTATTCATATAATTTTTCTATTGAAATGCAAAGTACCAATATACTTCCAACATTAAAACCCTTAAATGGTTGGACATTGCATCAAAATTTATGAACAAAAAATGAAAACAATGACTTAATGCTGGCCGCTAAGAACACTAATTGAAATATGAAAGCTAACTAATGGAGTGAAAAATTCTCTCGTTTTCTCAAAATAGCCCGTCATAGCTGCAGTGGCTAAGAATTTTCTAAAATCTTATCTCTGCTGCTGACATGAAGAAATCTTTTGTTAATAAATACAAATCAAAATTCACAAAACTTATGATAAGTAATTTGCTAAGTAAGGTAAAAAGAAGTGGAAGAAGAAGAGATTTGTTTTAAAAAATAAGAGAAAAAAAAATGTGTTTTCTCAACAGGGTTGGGTTGAAGAAAGAAGAATTAATAAGAAGAAGAAAAAAAGGGTGGATTGTAAAAAAGAGATGCAAGAAAGTGGGGTGGGATAAATTTGAATTTGATTTTCTTTTCCTACTTTAATAAATCTGACGTGCCTATTATATTTTTTCTTTAAATTATTTTGCCACACTAATTTTAGGGGTTAATAAATTCAATTTTGAATAATAATAAAGTGTAATAAGTGATCATTATAGTTTAACCGTGTAAATGATTTTTCGATATAAATTCAGGGGAGAATTTATGTCTTTTTCCAAAAAATAATAATCATTATTTATGAATAAAAATAACACTCTATACACATTTAAGGTTATATATATCAAGTTATAAACATACTTTTTAAAAATAAATTACTTATAACAGATTATTATCAAGTTATAGCATATCAATTAAAAATATATTTAATTAAATTAAACTATAAGTAATTATTTAAATACTAATTAACATATTTAAATCTTTATTTTTATTTTTTACAATTAACTTTTTGTTTTTATTTTTAAATAAAATAAAAAGGAAAAAAAACGTTATGTATAAATTGGTAAGTAGCATTAATTGTGGGATTTGAATTAATTTAATTAATAATGAATAATTAACAAATTAGCACATATTAAGGAATTCAAAAAGGATTTAAATTATTCAGTTTCCTTAAGATGCTCAAATTAGTTTAAATCAAATTAAAACATGAATTTTTTTCATTTTTTTTTCTTTATCACCTTTTAAAACTTTTAATATAAATAATAAATTATTATTAATTAAATTTATTAATTAAATTTTACATTATATAGTTACCTTTTAAAAAAAAAATCTAAATAATAGAGATTTGATCTTCCCCAAATACTGCCTCACTCATCATCTCTTTCCAACACAAAGATTTTTTGTTCTTACCCAAAACTCGCCTCACTCATCTTCCACATTATCCCTGTCAGATCAGTTCATTCCAAAACCCAAAAATCTCTCTCAGATCAGTTCCCCATTTAGTTCATATAAAATGTCTAGGAAAGATAATGAAACCCCAAGTAAAAGTACAAGATTGGTCGATGAGTCTGATGACTTTCATGTTCCTTCATTCGATATATTGTCACAAACTCAAACGCAGAAATCAAAGGGAAAAGAGAAGTGTATTTCAGTTAATTCGAAGATGGAAAAAACAAAATCAAGGAGGCAAAGGAAAGAGGCAAGAAGAGGAAAGGAAAAGAAATTAGAACATCATCAAAATCCAATTCCGACTTTGCTGAGGATTAAAAAATATAAAAGGCATTGAAATTGATCGATCAACAAGATAGTTTTCAAAAAAAGCATCAGAGATATAAGCTACAAATAAGCCCAAAAAAGTTGATAAAGTCAGTAAAAAGATTATTTCAAATTTGAATTACAATGTGTTGTGTTAGTATATTTAATTTTTGCTTTTATTTGTCAATAGTATACTACATGAAATTTGTATGAACTATGTATGAGTTGAGTTTTTAGTATCTTATATTATAATTATATATGAATATTGAATGATTAGTGTTGTATGTTTTATATATGATATAATTTGAATATATCAGTATATGATACATAATAAATGTATTAATTTTGTATGATTTTGTGTATAAAATAATTGGTCATTATCAATACAGGAGTGTATGCATTATGTATTACCTTTGTATTATATATGTATGAAATGATGTTCTTGTCCAGTAAAATATATGTGTATGAATGATGTATTAATGTTGTATATCCTATAATTTTGACTATTATAATAAGTATTGCAACTGTATATTTTATTTTTTGATTTTGATGTATGAATTAACGTATTCATACTAAATGAGATTAGTTTGTAGTTTAAAAGTCACATAGTTTTTTGTTTTTTAAATCGACTATGTATTAATATTGTATGAATTGTGTATGAACTGAGCCATATAGTTTGTATGATTTCTGTATGAATTGAATTAAATGTCCACCGAATATGTATTAATATTGTATGAATGTTGTATATATTTGTATGATTTTGTGTATGAATTAATTGAATGTCAATTTGATATAGCATTGTATATATGATTTTTTTCTATGGAAATTTATAGTATATAAAAGTAATAATTTAGTTTTACAAATTTTATAGGAGAAAAAGGTTCAAACACATTTATCTTTCTGTATCAACATGATTGTGTTCGCTGATTTGTTGACCTTCGTCAGTCAAGATAAGTTTAAGCAATTTAAACAAGATATTCCGTTTGGATTTTTTTATGATTTACATAACATAAAAACTTCTATGTTGAAGCCAATCTGAAAATAATTGTGAAAATTTGAGAAAAAGATGAATTGTAACGATGATGCCAATATGAAAAATATGCAAATTTGAAAATAATCGTTAAAATCTGGTAGAGTTTTTTAAGAAATAAATCAAAAAAATAATATCATTTAAACTAACTAGAGATATTTAAGGCAATAATGATAATCTGAAATTTTTTGATATCCCTAAAAACGTGTTAATCTAATATTAATTTTTTTAGAATCCCTTAAAATGTGCTACTGTACAGTTTCAAAATGTGCTAACTACATTTAATGTAATTCATAAAGTATTCCATTTTCCATTTAGTTTGACCGTATGTTAATTAGGAATATTAATTATCCATTAGTTTATCCATTTTTTATTAATTTTTAATAACAACTCTTTTTAATAAATTATAATTAACATTATATTTATTAATAAAATGCTATAGATTGAGATATTAAATGTTATACACTGAAATTCAAACTCTAATGCTATAACTTGAGAATATTACTATATAAAATGTTATATACCTAATTTACACAACAGACAAAGTTTAAAAATACATTAATCCTACATGACAAAATAGGACAAAAAATGACATTTAGGACATATGTGTCTATTTTTTCAACTTTATACAAGTTTAGGTGTCTAGTTGTGTCATCCAAAATTGAAGGGCAGAAATGTAATTTGAATTCAAGTTAAAAAAACATATTTATGTATTATGCCTTTATAATTACATGCATATGGACATCGGTAGAAGATAAATGAATAAAATTAGATTAAAGAAAATTGGCAGTATTTTTGAATATAAATGATTCATAATGAATACAACAAATGATAAACGATTACTAATTTTTTTTTTAAAAAAAAAGTTATACTTGATTTTGACTTCTCTAAAATAATGATGAAAACAGGCACATAATAAAAAATATAACAATTTAAAATAGTGTAAATTAGGTATATAACATTTTATATAGTAATATTCTCAAGTTATAGCATTAGAGTTTGAATTTCAGTGTGTATAACATTTAATATCTCAATCTATAGCATTTTATTAATAAATATAATGTTAATTATAATTTATTAAAAAGAGTTGTTATTAAAAATAATAAAAAAATGGATAAACTAATGGATAATTAATATTCCTAATTAACATACGGTCAAACTAAATGGAAAATGGAATACTTTATGAATTACATTAAATGTAGTTAGCACATTTTGAAACTGTACAGTAGCAATTTTAAGGGATTCTAAAAAAATTAATATTAGATTAACACGTTTTTAGGGATATCAAAAAATTTCAGATTATCATTATTGCCTTAAATATCTCTAGTTAGTTTAAATGATATTATTTTTTTGATTTAATTTCTTAAAAAACTCTACCAGATTTTAACGATTATTTTCAAATTTGCATATTATTTTCATATTGGCATCATCGTTACAATTCATCTTTTTCTCAAATTTTCACAATTATTTTCAGATTGGCTTCAACATAGAAGTTTTTTTTCTCCAAAATTTCACGATCATTTTCATATATGATATTTCAGTTCGTTTTTTTAGAACCTGATAAATTTTGGCGTTTGAAACAATTTGATTTGATCTGATGGAGAACATTATGTCAATATTAATTAAACATGGTGGAAAGTGAAATTCATCAGATTGATTTTTAATTATGATTTGTTTCTTTTAATTATGAATTGTTGATTTTAATTAATTTGATGTTTTTTACATGTAGAACAGTGTTCGATTTTTTTGATAACTGCATTATCTGAAAACAGTTTGTGTATTTCATTTTTTTAATGAAATAGTTATGTTACGTATAGCGTATTTGAAGTCTGAAGTTTGTATTATTAGTGTATGAAAAGTATATGAAACGTGTATCAATTGTTTATGAAAGTTTTTTTTTTTTAAAAAAAGAATATTCTAGTTTCTAGTGAAATTAGAATATATGTTTTGTGTTATTTTGTATTGAAATATATTGTGTTTGTTTAATTGGAGTAGTTTATAGGACAGTGAATGATATATTAAATATGTATGAAGTGTATATGAATTATATGAAATGATTATAAACGGTCATCTTATTCCCAAAAGTTTTCCAATTAAACTTGTGGTAAAAATTGACTTGGAGACTTTGTCAAAGTCTTCGAAATTTTCTGCAGTTAATCTATTTGGAACAGATGGATTAGAATCAAAATTAGAAATTGGTCTAGATTTCAAACCGGTTACAACGACCAACACTTTTAAGTCAAAAGTAATGTTGTACCATTTACATTGATAATGAACATGTCATCCCTGCCAGTTTCAGATTCAAGAAGGAAAGTTATGACGCAACAATTGACATCGAATTTTTATGTTATGTAAATCATAAAAAAATCCAAACGGAATATCTTGTTTAATTGCTTAAACTTATCTTGACTGACGAAGGTCAACAAATCAGCGAACACAATCATGTTGATACAGAAAGATAAGTGTTTGAACCTTCTTCTCCTATAAATTTGTAAAACTAAATTATTACTTTTTATATACTATAAATTTCCATAGAAAAAAATCATATATACAATGCTATATCAATTGACATTCAATTAATTCATACACAAATCATACAAATTATATACAACATTCATACAATATTAATACATATTCGGTGGACATTTAATTCAATTCATACAGAAAATCATACAAACTATATGGCTCAGTTCATACACAATTCATACAATATTAATACATAGTCGATTTAAAAAACACAAAAAACTAATATGTGACTTTTAAACTACAAACTAATCTCATTTAGTATGAATACGTTAATTCATACATCAAAATCAAAAAATAAAATATACAGTTGCAATACTTATTATAATAGTCAAAATTATAGGATATACAACATTAATACATCATTCATACACATATATTTTACTGGACAAGAACATCATTTCATACATATATAATACAAAGGTAATACATAATGCATACACTCCTTGTATGATAATGACCAATTATTTTATACACAAAATCATACAAAATTTACATTTATTAGTTCATATACTGATATATTCAAATTATATCATATATAAAACATACAACACTAATCATTCAATATTCATATATAATTATAATATAAGATACTAAAAACTCAACTCATACATAGTTCATACAAATTTCATGTAGTATACTATTGACAAATAAAAGCAAAAATTAAATATACTAACACAACACATTGTAATTCAATTTGAAATAATCTTTTTACTGACTTTATCAACTTTTTTGGGCTTATTTGTAGCTTATATCTCTGATGCTTTTTTGAAAACTATCTTGTTGATCGATCAATTTCAATGCCTTTTATATTTTTAATCCTCAGCAAAGTCGGAATTGGATTTTGATGATGTTCTAATTTCTTTTCCTTTCCTCTTCTTGCCTCTTTCCTTTGCCTCCTTGATTTTGTTTTTTCCATCTTCGAATTAACTGAAATACACTTCTCTTTTCCCTTTGATTTCTGCGTTTGAGTTTGTGACAATATATCGAATGAAGGAACATGAAAGTCATCAGACTCATCGACCAATCTTGTACTTTTACTTGGGGTTTCATTATCTTTCCTAGACATTTTATATGAACTAAATGGGGAACTGATCTGAGAGAGATTTTTGGGTTTTGGAATGAACTGATCTGACAGGGATAATGTGGAAGATGAGTGAGGCGAGTTTTGGGTAAGAACAAAAAATCTTTGTGTTGGAAAGAGATGATGAGTGAGGCAGTATTTGGGGAAGATCAAATCTCTATTATTTAGATTTTGTTTTTTAAAAGGTAACTATATAATGTAAAATTTAATTAATAAATTTAATTAATAATAATTTATTATTTATATTAAAAGTTTTAAAAGGTGATAAAGAGAAAAAAATGAAAAAAATTCATGTTTTAATTTGATTTAAACTAATTTGAGCATCTTAAGGAAACTAAATAATTTAAATCCTTTTTGAATTCCTTAATATGTGCTAATTTGTTAATTATTCATTATTAATTAAATTAATTCAAATCCCACAATTAATGCTACTTACCAATTTATACATAAACGTTTTTTTCCTTTTTATTTTATTTAAAAAATAAAAACAAAAAGTTAATTGTAAAAAATAAAAATAAAGATTTAAATATGTTAATTAGTATTTAAATAATTACTTATAGTTAATTTAATTAAATATATTTTTAATTGATATGCTATAATTGATAATAATCTGTTATAAGTAATTTATTTTTAAAAAAGTGTTATAACTTGATATATATAACCTTAAATGTGTATAGAGTGTTATTTTATTTAATAATATATCCACGGTCCACCTCTGATCAAGCCAGCCCACTTGAGGAAATTTCTTCCAAATGGTGGGGTTGAACGTACTACCAATTAATTTGTGAATCCCCAATTATCTCTAGGTAGATTATAGGAAGAACTCCCCATCAACCAAACTAATTCTTCTAACCAAACGCACGATAAAATAATTTTGAGATTACGGGCCCGTTTGGCCATAAATTTTGCAAGTAAAACTTGGGGAAAAACTTGGCAAATTTTGTTTGTCCATAAATTTTATTATTTGGCAAATTTTTTTGGCAAATTTTCCAAATTCCCAAATACTAGAAAAAACTAGTATTTGGGCCAAAATTCATTATTTGGAAAGTTTTAGAAATTCAATTTTTACCCTTAACTTTTTATTTTACAAAAATAATATATTTATTGACACCAACCAATAATTTTTACGTGAACACCAAAGTAGTGATGGAATATTCAATGAATATGAAAATGATGATATGGTTGTTGATGAAAGTGACGAACTATTGGCTCAGGGGGTTAACAACATCGCTTCATCTTCTCGATCATGATTCGGAAATGCAAGCTCATCGAGAAGAGATTGTTCATAAATGTGGGAAGATTATATTAAAGAATAGGTTGAACTCTTTTAGATGAGAAAGCATATGTTCTTCAGTGATTGCAAATTTATTCCTTTTGTCTTCTTCTCTTTTTTTTCCCCGAATTTATATTAGTTGTATTTTCATTATCATGATTTGTACCAAGACCTTTTCACTATACGAATATTTACTGTAATGATTCTTGTTGATTTGTTGTGGAAGTCATAAATCTTGTTACGTGAGATTTCTATTGTGCTATGTAATACAAATTTATGGTTAGTTTGATAGTTTTAAAAACTTATGGGTACAAATCATATTTCTTTAAAAAATGAAATATGTTTCTCAAATTCTATGGCCAAACACATGGTAAAATTTCACCCAAATTTCTATCCAAATAATATTTGCCAAAAAATTTGAATATCTATGGTCAAACGCTAGCTACATATTTTATCCCTCGTACCAAATGATTACATGTCTTAATATCTTATAAAAGACTGCAAAATATTTTGACATGTAAATTATACATATATGTGAATACATTACTCTCATGGATATGTATAAACAAGGTATCATTTTGCAACCACAAATTGTAAATATAGTCAACATTAGAACACTGACCTTGAGTGCATCCAACTACTTAAGGTTACCTTTAGTTCCTTCTCACAATTCAGCATCCCTAGCTTGCAAATGAACTAAATTAGATTCGAGCACACGAACAACTATGATAATACTCATATATATATCTAGAGATTGTGTATTTAGACAGAAATCTCACAATAACCATCAGTTGATTAATGCCACCGCAAGAACAAGTATATCTGTGCAGTCTTGGATTTGCCAAAATCTGATCTCGTTCATTATTAGGGTTCTCCACTTCTCCTGCATTACCAAGTCCAGTAGTACCATATGCTCGAGTTCTTCCAGGGCGATGTAAGTCTATGCACTGCATGGTCAGTCACCAAATCATCAAGCAATAACTTGTGCCCCCACTGATCCGTTGTCATACTAAATCATAACAGCTGCATGATTTCAGGATCGAAGATCATAGAACTAACTTAAAATTTTCAACAACCAATATTCGGATATTTGTAATATACTTGCATTTCTATGCCATATAGACTGTATTAACAAAAAGTTCTAGCATATGTAAGCTCGGCCACATGTCGAATGTGGTAAAGTATAGTGCTCTTACTTGTTTCACAACTCCACAGAGCATTATTATATACATACCTTGTTGATCCTTGATATGCAAACAACTCGTCAAGCTGATGACATCAACGAAACTAGAGATATCAGCCAGTGTGTTGATCATTGATCTTGCAAATCATCTTCATATATTCATGGGAAACTAAGAGATATTCCATGTGCAAGATTGCTTAACATCTCTTAGGAACGTTATTATATACATACCTTGTGGATACTTCAAATGCAACAAACTCATCAAGGAAACTAGAGATTAGCCAATACAATGGTGTTGAGTGCACGATCATGACAGGACTCGACGAAGAAGCCCGGCTAACTCGTGCCAGTTGGTGCCTGCATTGTATTCCATGAAAATTTATCTAATGGAAAACTAAGATATATTCTTAAGTCAGGCATTCATTTTCTCGATATTACTACTGCCACAAACCAACAAGACTTCATTAATCAAAGATTCATGGGCTGCAAACCAGCTTCTTTCATCTCATAGAGAACTTTCATGGCTTCAACACCGAAACCATGTTGTATACATCCCATCAACATTGCATTCCAACAGGCAATATTGCTCCTGTCCTTCTCGCGCATTAAAAACCCTCCGAGCATCCTTTAGCAACCCATATTTACCATACATGTCGATCAAGCTACACAGCACATAACTATCCGTATCAAGTCCTACCTTGACGGAAGTAGCATGAACCTGTTGACCACAACATCCAGCATCCCTCAATTCCACAAGCTTTAAGAATACTTGAAATGTAAAACTATTTTCCCACTCCTTCTCTTACCATCTCCCTGAAAATCGTTATCGCGCCCTCAAACTGTTCCTCTTTACACAAATTGCCAATTCTAGCTGTCCAAACAACTGTATTACAATGTGGAACATGATCAAACACATTATCCGCGCTTTCCAGATAACCAAACTCCCCATAAAATTTGATCAAAAAACTATTCAAAACCATACTTTCACAATTACCCAACTTCAATAACCATCCATGAATCTGTCTCCCAAATTCCAAATTCATCAATTCCACACAAGCCTTAAGAACACACACCAATATCCCATCATCAATTAAATCACCACACTTACACAAGTTTCCCGCCTCACTCTGCATCTCCATAAACAAACGCAAAGCTCCTTCACACTCTCCATTTTCAACACACCCCGCGACCATCGCAGCCCAAGACTGAGAATTTCTCACACGCATTTTATCAAACAGTTGGCGGGCCTGTTCAAAACAACCACAAAACACAAGCATCAGCAACAAACGATTCAGTAAAGGCAGGCTAGGAATAACATCACTTTTACAAATATGCTCGTAGACTTCAACCGCGTTTAGAGGGTCACGAGATTCAGTGCATTCTTTGATAAGGGAAACGTATACGTCAACTGGTATGTTAAACCAAGACTATCATTAGCCTTAAAACATCAGAGATTGTGCAACTTGGGTTTGTAGTTTTCTTGATTTCTGGCTTAATGGGTTGGTGTATTTTGTAGTGAGGTTTATGTAGAGGCAATTGGAATTGAAGGGGGGTGTTGGAAATGGAATGGGTAGTGATGGGTATCCATTTCTTGGAGTTTTTTGAAGTAATTTTAGTATGCAACAATGGTGGTTTTGGGTAGGATGATGTGATCGCCATTGATTTTTAGAAGGATTGTTTACTAGAATTCATAGTGAAGAAAATCATTGGGCGCCAAATTCAGTTGGAATCAACTATAAATACTTCACAATTTTAGTGGCTGTTTGTCCACGGATATTTTTCGGTTTTTTTCAAATATTATATTGGAAAACTATTTGAACACAAAATTATTTCTATAATTTTTCGAAATTTCAGATAAAGAAATTATTTTCACTCTAAATCATTCAGAAATTCAAAACTAACTCCAATATACTGTAATTTTCATGTCCAAATAACCACTTAATATCTAGGCAATAGTAAAATGTGAAATATGTTGATAGGAGGGGTTAATAAAAGAAATTTTGAGATATGTAATTTAAAATAAGTCATAAATATTAATGTGATTATGAATTATCCAATTTCAATGAAAAATTTAAAGAAGAATTATTTCTTGATATTCTTTTGGGACACAACAACAAGAAAAAAGCATGTCTTGAAAGTTGAAACAAAGGGGCATTAGAATACTATGTTTGAATCCGAGACCTCTAAATTAGCAACGCATATATGAGTGAGTTGTAAACTGCAAAATGATGAATTTATAACAAGTATCCCAGCTTTGGCTTTATTCATTTTCAACAAATGTTACACAAACCAGAAGGCACTTTTCATCCCAGATAAATCAGTAAAGATGCATACAATAGATAGTCAAATATTGGAATGTGATTTGTGCACTTCTCTTGTAAGCTCAAAATAGTACACTCTGCTCTAATCTATGGCAGCAGCCATGAGCTCTGGCTCTGCGTCTTTTGAGGAGATTGGGGACATCCTAATGTCGCGTTTCCATGACATGTGATGATTGGCATGGCTTGAAAAAATAAAACCTACAAAGCTCAAACCTTTTCAGAACTATGGCTTCTTCAAACGGATCAGATTAGACCTTTCCATGCTGATAACATGCTAACTAAACTTGACAACAGATTAGGACACCTGAATCCCCATCACGGGTAGTGTGTCACTTGGATATCAAATGGCACATTGAGGGCTCACCTTGAGGACAATCATGTCGGGGAAGTTTCATTTCAGCTTTCCCATCTCAGGTCAAAAACACTCTGCAACTTCTCCAGGATATAAAAGGGAAACAAACGATGCTTGAAGAATTGGATCTCAGTGAACTCAAAATTTCCTTTGCTTCTCTTCGCCATTGGGCTCCTAACAGTGAGTGCTACTTATTTTTCTGCAGTATCAGGATGATGTACTAAATTACCATTTGCAGAAGCAGTGACATCGTCCATGCTGGATTCATCCTCAGAGTTGTGTATAGATGAATTATGTTGCGACTCCAAGCCTAATTTTTCAGATGATGCAGGATTACACAGAATGGAATGCGGCAGCGATTGCAAGAAGTTGAAGTAAGCATATTTGATATCAAATCGCATGTCATACCCTGTCAGACAAACAGCAGTTTAGTTCCCAGTATCCTTGGAAAGGAGTGAAAGAGAGAGATATTAAGCTTTCTTTGTCTTTTCACTTTTCTGCCTTGTAAGTTTTTTGTTTAAATAGGAGAAGAGTATTACAGTAGTTTACAGCAATGGTGAGTCCTCTGCTGTCTGAGCTCTGTCTAACATGGTGAAACCACATGCTTGGCCTGGATAATTTGGTAAAAGAATAACATGGTTAATTAACACCACTAAGTACAGCTATCACTCAAACAGCATCATGAAATGCACAAACAAAAAGTTCTAAAGATGCCTAAAAATCTTTCCGACTCACAATTAGCAGAGCAGGTGCTGGCCAGGATTTTTTGTTTGTTCAGTAACTGTTTGTAAAAACTGAAAACTGTACCAAATCACTGAAGTTCTAAAAGGCAAATCAAGAGCCAGTCTGAATTGCCAAATAAGAAGAATCTAAAGCTGAAATTTGAGGTCTGTTTTGATAATTTGAGCCCTATCCATCCAAATTACAGTAAAATGAATTCCTACTAAACACATACACTCAAAAAAACTACTCAGGTCAATTTCCAATTTCGATTTCAGCTGTATAGTTGTTATCATTCCACCAAGGAAAGATATAGGTTAACTTTCCTGTTTGATGCAAGGAGAAGAGGATAAATATTGCACCATATGAGATTATACAAACATGATCAATGAACAATTTGTAACTGTCTAAATAAAGAGGAAGATGAGTAGATTAAAATTATAAGACAAGACTGTGCAAAGGCATTTGGGAACAATGGCAGCACTCCCACAACTCAATGAAAAGAGCATTTTTGCTGATTAATGATGTAAAGATACTAATTCTAGATGCTTGATTAGTAGAAAGTGGCATGGGATTCGAGCTGTCAAGAGAGAATAATGAAAGAAGACTACAGGCGTATCATATTGAGATTGTTCTTACTACCTATCCATTAGCCAAAACAAGTTTCAGCTAGCCATTGGACTATCTTCATCTAATTTTGTTAATTGGATTTACTTATTGCAGTGAGAATAAAGTAAGTTCAATCAATTGTTTGAGCTTTGAAATTCCAGCCCTTTTTGCAACGAAATTGTTACTTGCATTGCAAAGATAATGTGTAATAACTCTTAAACTAGCACCTAATAAAATGGAGACGTGTCTCATTGAACCAATTTTTTTTCTTTTCCTACAACGGGGATGAAAAGTGAGGCACATGCCCAAGCTGCTTTGAGAAACATCAATGACATCAACAATGTAATGCAATCAAAGAGACAATGACTAAACCTATTGTTCAGAAGGGGATATCAAAACTGAATAAATAAAGAGATAAGTAAAGCTAATCGTGAAAGCTTACAAGTAAAGAATCTCGCCTGCCTTGACTGTAACTTCAAATGGTCTTGGTCCATTGAAATATAAAGGGAACTTGGTAATTTCCTTCTCTTTCAACTCAGGTGAAGGGTATGGATTGACACTGCACCATGGGACATTCCTCACTGGTTCCTCCAGTTCCAAAGAGAACTCCCCAGTATCCTACAAACCCAGAAAGCAGCAGAACACATGTCAGCACAGTAGAACAGTACATTGAACTGAAACATAAGTTTTCCCAAACGAATTATAACCAAATTCCTAATTCCATGAGGCATGGAAACTCAGCTAAACATATACATCAGAAAGAACTACAAAAGTGCTCAACTTCCAGAATACATGGAAAAAATGGAACCTGGGCAGTGGTACACTGCTGCATCAACTATAAAAATTTGTCAATTTAAGAGCAACAGGTTAATTTGCTCCTATTTCCAAGAATGAACAAGGGTTGCAACTTGGATTGCCTCAAA
Source organism: Solanum corneliomulleri (assembly GCA_027704805.1). NCBI lineage: Eukaryota > Viridiplantae > Streptophyta > Magnoliopsida > Solanales > Solanaceae > Solanum > Solanum corneliomulleri. The sequence goes on from JAKWIY010003059.1 coordinate 54,129,765, forward strand.
AACCACTATTCATATGATTACAAAATGTCCTCCTTGCGTTTTTATGTGATACTCTTTTCTTTTGGTCCAATTCCAGAAAAGAAGAATGACAACTTTCTACATTTGAAAAATCGTCTTTCTAACATTTTCATTCATACAGCGCTACAAAGGCATTCAATCCTAGAGCAAGAATTCACATATCAAAGCGCGACAAACTTCAACTGCATAACATATGAATACATCAAAGAACAAGCCAGTATACTTCAGCTGAAATTCAAGTTCTCCAAAAAGAAATACACCAATAAAACTACAGTGGACATAATGCATTAATACAAGAAAGATAAGAATGGGAGCAAAATTGCTACTTTGATAGAAACACATCAACAAATATAAAAACCACAAAGAAGCTCTACAAATGCATTCATTTCCTAGATTTTCACAGAACCAAAGTTCAAGCGCATTACAAGTAAGGTGAACTACGGAACCTGTAAGTAGTGGTACTCCGCAGCAGGATACTCAGTAATATACATCCTATGAACATCAGTAGGAGGAAGAAGCAAAAAATGCTTCTCCCCAGAGACAACAGCATAAATATTCTCATAATGATCCTTATGAAACGAAGTCTCAGACAACTCATTCCCAATCCAAAGATTCACCGCTTCAGGTAAACACCCAAAAGCCTCAGAAGCCCAACCAAAATCAGAATCACAATCTTTACTCAACGCCCCATACTCACTCCGAAAACAATCATTCTGCTGCTGCAAATAACCCACACAACCCATCTCCGATTCCAATACCCGGTTCAACGCATCAGGAAAAGGAAGATGCTTCACTTCAGCAGAAGCGAAACAGAGTGAAGAAGGGGAAATGGGGTTTGGGGAAAGTGCATCAGCACGGCCTGTAGGAGTAAGATGAAGTGAAACATTGGAAGAAGAGAGTGTATTGGTTAGATAATGAGTTGATTGCCATAGAGTGGTGGCTGGCCAGTGGTTTACGGCGTTGGAAATGAGGCAAGGCTTGTTGGGGGAAACGTATTCACGGAGGAACTGGAGAGGGGTGGGTGGGGTAGAGAGATGGTTGATTTTGGTTGAGGTGCCTAGGGTTAAATCTCGAACTTCTTGCCAGAGGTTTTGTATGGGTTCTTCTTCTTCCATGGCTGTGAAGCTTAAACCCTCTGCTAGTTTACAATTTACAGAGTCTGAAGCTTCTAATTTTCATATAATAATTACTTTGATGTTGTCGCGCTAGACAATAAAATTTGCGTCGATAAAACAATAATCAAGAACGAAATATTATAGCAACAATCAATTTATTATTTTAATTGCGAGTGTTACAATTTCTGTAATTCCTCTGAATTCGCATTTTCAATTATAATTCAATGGCTTTAAAGCTTGTTCTTGATTGACTTTTATTTGAATTCAAGGGCTTCGAGCTTGTTCTTAAATTCGGTGGTCTTGTGGTCAAGATCTTGATCGTTCTTGAACTTGAATGCTTGAATTCTCAAAGTTGTGAATGCTTGAATTCTTAAACTTGTAGCTTTGTAGAGAATTAAATGGCGTTTGTACCACGGAGTTTCTATAGCTTCTTGTTTAGAATTTTTCTGTCGTTTTTCTGAATTATAAGGCCCTTATTTATAGTTTTATAATAGTTCCGTTCAGCCAATCAGATTTAAGTGACATGACATATGGGTTTTATAGAGCGGGCTTGTCATCTTTAACACATGTCATGATTATATTGGTTTTCTTATTTGACTTGGCATGCCACATCATTTGCACATGTAGCGCCAAGATAGGCTCTAGAATGATATGGAATTGAGTTTAACAAATTGGGTTCATCCAGTATAGCCAAATCAATTAATTTAGACTTTAATTAAATTCGTATTTATTGGACTTAAATATTTAAGCCAATTATACAAATCTACAATATTTATTTGGATTAATATATTTCTGAATTCAATATAATCTGAATCATAAATTTATATTTAATAAATTTTAAATGATTACAGTCGCATTTTGGACGTAACCTAGTGTTCAACGAATTGGTTAAAAATTATGAGATCTCAAATTTAATTTCTTATCAAGAGTAAAATTATTAGTCGATTATTATCTAAAGATACATGTTGCTGCAAAAGTTAGTTTGGATTTCGAACACCATGATTATGAAAGAAAATATTGTCACATGTTATGTTTTCTATGCCTTGAATGAGGGTTAAAATCTATTGTACACTTTTATATCCCTTCTCTCGACTTAGCTTATGGGACTTCAGAGTTCAAACCTTACTTATTGATCGAGTAGGTCTCATTTCTTTAAACCAAATACGATACTTGGGGTTATGTTTAGACTATATTGATTTTTGAATATGTTATTATATTGATGTTAATTCTATCTGGTATTTATTTTATCTCTATAGCTTTTAAGTTTATTCTTACATATTATCAATATGTGATACTATGAAACAATGAAATATTATTTATTTAAATATTATATTAATTTTATAATATAATATCATATATTATAAAATAATAGATGACGATCATTCAAATATTAAGTAGATATTCATAAACTTTAAATTGATCTTGTCTCCCCACAAAAGGTTTAACACAAGAATGTAGACAAGCATGATAACATTGATTAGTTATGCCACACTTGGTAATACAAGCGTTTGCAACTCTTTGAACATCAGAAAATCATTTTGCATCTAATACAATCATCAATAATATTATAATAACAAAACATAATCCCAACTTTATATAAAACTTCATAATACAAGTTGAACTCACTCTTTATTTAGTAGTAGTAGTAATAATTGCAAGAATTCTTAGAAAAAAATTAGGGTTAAACTGGTCCATTCAAGCTATAAGATTATGGAAAGAAGCGTGAGCAAATCTCCATCTCATTGGATCATATTACATCATATCAAAAAAAAATTTGGTCGTAATTGATTATTAATAATTGATAATAGCTTAAAATTGTAGCTAGATATAATTTTTAGAGTCAATTAAAATCTAGTAAATGTTTGTAAAGTCTGTAGCAATATTATTTGGATTCAATAATAAATAACTACTGTCAATATAGACTTCAACACACTTTGTTAATATATATATTTATTTGGACTAAGTAATGTTTTTGTTATAGTGTTAATTAATTGGATACACACTTATCTCTCTTATGTTATGATATTATATTTATCTCTTAATTAGTTATGAAATAATAAAAAAAATCGCTGCTTAGGCAGCGATTTATTAAAAAAAAAAGTAAATCGCTGCTATTGCAGCGATTTTACTTTTTCCGGCGAGCTATATCGCTGCTCTTTTAGCAATTTTACCCTTTTGATTAAAATAAAAATTTATATACCGTTTTGAAATTTTTGTTAACATTTTATACCCTTTAGGCTCCGGACTCGATTTTCTTATGCTATTAGGTCTCAAATTGAATATGCCTAAAAAATGATTATAAAACGTCTAAACTTAAAAATATAGCCCAAATTAGATGAATTATCGAACCAAAAATAACAAATTCAAGCAATATGCTATGTATTCAGAAATTGAATGTGTCATTCATATACATTGTATTCAGAAAATTAGGCAAAATTTGTGGAAACATTAGTTGCGTTAGTTCTCATGTTATAAGCATTTGATATATGGACGCTATATCACACTTCATTAATTCCACAATAAGCTTATTAAAAATAAAAGTGTTGTTGATCACATACTTGATTTTTCATTCTAAAACACACACTTGACATGGTATATAAAATCATATAAACTACTACTCAACAAGAATAATATACATAGTGAAATTCGCTAAATGGAATTTGGAGAGGATACGTAGAGTGTATGCAGATCTTACTGTTACATCATGAAGGTATTAGATACGTAATTAATTTGATGTAAACATATGTTACATAAGAGTAAAATTTATTGCCTATGTAAGGGTGAAATCTATTGCCTACATTTTATCTTCTTCCGACTGTAGTTGTCTGTTGCTCCAAACACGTCACACCTCACTTATAAATATAATCCTCTCTGAATCACATTTATGAGATTATACTAAATATATTGTTGGTGGTAATTTTACAATGTATTTTATTTCATTCATGTAATACTATAAAAAGAAATTGTGTATGATATTATAAAACACAAAAAATGATTCAATTTATTTTAATATTAAATGAATCTATATATATAATATAATGCAATATATTATAAAATGATAAAGTGACCTCGAACATTAAGTCATGCACAATACGTTGTCAAACAAAAGTTCTCTTATTAAATCAATCTCCACCTATAAATTTTGCCTACCGATATAAATATAAAATAATAAATTGAAAAACAAAAACCAACAAACATGAAGAAAAATTCAAATTGCACAACTTTAAAGTAATATTTTATTAAATATTAGTAATATTAACTTGAAGTCAATATAATAAATACATGAACTTTAAATTTCGAATCTAATTTAGTCAGTCTGATCTCTTCTCGATCTATAGACGAAGCTTAACACAACGATGTAGACAAGCATTGTAACATTGAAGATTAGTAGTGCCACACTTGTTAATACAAGCGTTTACACATCTTTGAACATCAGAAAATCCATTTGTCCCATCTAATACCATCATTAATAATATAATAACAAAACATAATCCCAAATTTATGATGAGCTTCATAATATAAGTTGATCCCAACTTTTATTTAGTGGTAGTTATAATTGCAAGAATTCTTAGATTAAGAGATTAGGGTTAAGCTGGTCTATTTAAACTATAAGATTATGAATAAAAGAGTATGCAAATCACATCTCATTGCATTACATTAGGTAATAGAATAATTTGAGAGATCTTTCCTGTGATTTGATTTTATAATTTTCCTTGTATCACATTAAGTAATTAATAGAATAATTTGAGAGATCTTCTTTTTTATTTAATTTTATAATTTCCATTGCATCACGTTAAATAATGGGATAATTTAAGAAATCTTCCTTCTGATTTGTTTTTATAAATTTTTTTTGTGATATTACATTTACTATATTTAACAAACGTGATTTTGGGTGGATTTTATGCATTTTGTCATTAGTTTGAGTGTTTATTTGAATAAGTTTTAAATAATTAAAATATCTAGTTGTGTAATAACAAAATATATGTTTTTATTATTATTTATAGTATTTTTTATATAGTTTTTGAATATTTTTTTCGTTTAATATATCAAATTAAAGTAATCTAATTTAACTTTAAAAATTAATCAAATTGACTTTTAAAAAGCGCAACATGACAAATAAAAATAGACGGAAAAGTATTAAGTTTGTAAAGAGAGTGATTCTTAAGCATGCAAGACAAGACAAATTGATTGCATGCCTGGCACGCAAAATATATGTGTCTACTATTATCATCTACTCCTTTCGTTCTATTTTATAAGAGGTAGTTTGATTTGACATCGAATTTAAAAAAGAAAAAAAGATTTTTAAAATTTTTGGTCCAAAATAAATGATTGAAATTTGTATGGTTGTAATTCATTTCAATAAGGGTAAAATAGACATTTTATAATTAAATTGTTACTTAATATAAAAATATGTCATTATTTTTGAAACTGACTAAAAAGAAAAATAAGTCACATAAATTGAAAAGAGAAGTGTATAATACAAGGAAATAAGAAAAACGACGAAGATGTGACACATTGTACTGAATTGAGGTGTATGAAAATACGAAATAGAGGCTCGCATGCATCGAGTGTCCTATTTTATGCTCCGATTTAGTTCCTCTAATTTAGAGGTGTCAAAAATGAACCCTGTTATTTTATAGGTAATCCACACAGATTTAAGGGTTAGCTTAAGATATTTTGAATTGGGTCTAATCTCAATCCATTTAATTCTTGACCCATTTTAAGAGAATGATCCTCAGTTGAAGTCAATTTAATCTCCAATTTTAATTCGCTTTAGGATTCTTTATTTGCATTGATATAAATAATGTAATATATATTCCTAAATTGAAGGTATGAATTACTATCTATTTTATATATTTAGAACTTAGTATTCATTTTTAACTTTTAAAAAAAAGTTCTTGAGTTAAGATTCACATTATGGCTATAAAACTTAAATAACAATATATTAAAATTATTGAGATTAAACGGATTAAATTGGGTGGGTCAAGACCCAACCCATTGTAAACTTGGGCAAGTCAGGACTCAAACCATTGTTAAGCCTATATTTGAGCCCAAAGTAAACTTGAATGAGTCGGGACCCAACTCAATTTCTATTTCACCAATCTGATACGCGAAAATGAGGAATTTTGGAGATTTGTAAAACTTATAGAGGATAATGGTAATAAGTAATCTAAAGGGTGAGATTTATGTAATTTTTCCTTTTAATATCTCCAATTTTTACTCAACCCGTCCATTTAACACCCCTATAATTTTATTGTTTTTGTTACTTTGGTTTTTATTTGTATTTGTATTGTCGATACTATTATGTCTCAAAATTAAATGCGCCTAAAAAATATTATAAAACTTCTAAACTTTAAAATGTAGGCCAAATTAGATGAATTATTGGACCAAAAATAACAAATTTAAGCAATATGCATTTTATTCAGAAATTGAATTAGGTCTTAAAATTGAATGTGTCATTCAATATGCCTAGTACTTTTTATCCTCTTCGTACTTCAATTGAGGGTAAAGTGAATGCAGACCTTATCACTACCTCACGGAGATATTAGATACATAATTATTTGATGTAACCACATGTTACTTAAGAATAAAATGCATTGCCTATGTAAGACGAGTAAAATCTATTGCATACATTTTATCCTCTTCGTACTTCAATTGTGTGTTGCTCCAAAGACATCACACCTCACTTATGATCCTCCTCGGATCCACTTATGAGATTATACTAAATATATTAATAGTGTTAATTTTACAATGTTTTTTTTTTTGTATTCTATTTCACTTATGTAATATTCAAAATATAATCTTAGTCCTTATATTGTTGGTGTGTGATATCATAAAACACAAAATGATTCAGTTTATTAAAATATCACATTAATCTTTAAAATACAATATGCAAAATATTATAACATGATAAGTGACCTCGAACATTAAGTCATGCACAATACATGGTCATACAAAAGTTTTCTTATCAAATCAATCTCCATCCATTTATTTGCCAACCGATATAAATATAAAAAATAAAAAATTGAAAAAAAATAACAAACATGAATAAAAACTCAAATTGCACAACTTTCAAGTAAATTATCCTTATAATTTTATTAAATATTACTAATATAATAAATACATAAACTATAAATTTCGAATCTAATTTATTCAATCTGATTTCCTCTGGATCTATAGATGAAGCTTAACACAACGATGTAGACAAGCATTGTAACATTGAAGATTAGTAGTGCCACACTTGTTAATACAAGCGTTTACACATCTTTGAACATCAGAAAATCCATTTGCCCCATCTAATACCATCATAAATAATATAATAACAAAACATAATCCCAACTTTATAATAAGCTTCATAATATAAGTTGATCCCAACTTTTATTTAGTAGTAGTTATAATCGTAAGAATTCTTATACAAAGAGATTAGGGTTAAGCTGGTCTACTTAAACTATAAGATTATGCATCACATTAGGTAATAGTATATTTTGAGAGATCTTCCTTCTAATTTGATTTTATAATGAGAGATCTTCCTTCTGATTTGATTTGATTTTATAATTTTTGTGATATTACATTTACTATATTTGACAAGCGTGATTTCTTGCAATTTGTCATTAAGAATTGACTTGTTTATTTGAGTAAGTTTTAAATAGTTAAAATGTCTATTCGTGTATTGACAAAGTTACAGATCATAATTACGTTGTTAGTAAAAAGAGTGATCTCGTGCGCATGAGAAATAGACTTGCAAGACAAAATACATGTGTTTATTATAGTCTATAATCTACACAAATACATGAATCTTGTATAGTAACAAATTTGTATATTGGAACCATTAATTTTACGCTGGAGATTATCTTGATGAACAAAGCTATCCAATAATTACGTATTGGTGAGATTTTCTAAAATTAATCTTATCAGAATATGTCATATTCAACCTACTAATAATGATTAATCACTTAATAAATTTGATGTAACTGGCAGTGGAGAAGTAGCTTTCTCAAACTATTTCTTTTCATAATCTTGTTACATTAGCATTAGAAATAGTGGTTTGCATTTTTATACTAAAAAAAAAAAAACACTCTACAAAATTGGAAAACGAATATGATAGATCGCGCATTGCATGACTCATTTGTAGAAGCGTCAAGAAGATTTTTCCATTAAGCACTTATGTCATTCATCTCATTATAGAAAGGATGCAAATTTAGCCTCTGCTTGAAGGAAAATATGTACACAAAGGCCCAAAAAAAAAAAAAATTGCAGCTAAAGTTCTACTGGTTGTGGTGCTCTTTAATACAAACTCAATGGCTCTACAAACCAGAAACAGTTCAAGAAACAGTTAAATGGCCTTTCTTTCCCTGAGATTTCCAAGACGATTCGACTCGCAACAAGTGTAGCTTCTCAACAAATGGTTCCAACACCTCTGCTTCTTCTTCTGGGGCAAAGGCCATGCAAATGCTAAGCTCCTGAACTGCCTCTTCATATTCCCTGATGCATGTTATTTATATGTCAAAACAACAGTCTGTTCCGTGAAAGCATGTCGAAAATGAGAAAGTAGAGAAAATTTCAGATGAGACATACCTACTATAGTACAACATCATTCCATGGTCTCTCCTTAGAGCCCAATTGTGTGGCTGCAGAATTAGCAATCTTTCTGAAGCCATAATGGCCAGCCTAGAGAGTATTGTGCCATTCCAGAGAGAGACATAATGTCATTATAAGTGAACAGATATTACATACACATACAAGTTAATGACCTAATGCAAAGGTCAGAAATCTCTGTGTGATAACCACAAAAACCTTAATCTAAGCACAACACCTGCAATTAGTTGAGAAAATACACAAATCTTGGATCTTTTTGCTTATCACCGAGAAGAGCAAGATCGAAATGATCCATTCTTACTCAGGACTAGCATGGTTCTGCACATTAGATCAAACAGAATGCTTAAAAGATAATCATTAAATGCCAAGTAGTGTTATGGCCCTATTTGATAGATTAAAAACTCTATATGTCCCATGTGTGTACTGCAATTTGGCAAATGACTCGTGATTCCTACTTCATTGTTACTTGATATACAACGAAGAAATAACGAGTACCAATTATTACCACCTCAATATTATGCACAAGGGAAGCAAAAAGCAGGTAAAAGTGCAGAATGGATATCTCTAAACAGAAACAGATGCTCCCCTAATAGAGAATGTAGATGCAAAAAGACCATCATGCATTTCTATGTGGCGGTGGATGAGGTATCATCGTTACTTCTGTAACACCCCACCCCACCCCCCGCATACCACTTCCTTTTCCAAGTAATTAATGGTTGATCATCAATCAAGCATATATGCGTGTTAAACAACATTTGGTTAGGAGAACTGACTTGATTTTGTAAGAAGAACAATTAGATTTGGTGGGGGAAAAAAACACCGAATAGTTGGCCTCAAACTATCAAATATAATAAATGCATCCAAACATAGGTATATTGTATCTATAGTTATCTAAAAAGAGCGTCAAATCCTAAAGATCATGAGAAAGGGAGAAAGATAAGGTTAGCTTTCTTGGATTTCTAAAAGGATGTCGGAGAGGTGAAGAGAAACAACAATAAAGGAGTAAAAGGGCGAAGAGGCTAGAAGTATGTAAAAAGAAAGTCAATCTATCTGCATAATGCAGTATCTAGTCATTTTCAATTTGATCAGTATACTGAAATAGAAAGGGCTTTTAATACGAATATGAAGCTAGATCAGTGAGGAATCTTTTACCCTATAGTTCGTTATGTTATAAACTTAAATGGAGGTATAAGCATCTATTATATCGCAGCAAGATTGATTAAGTGGTTATTTTAGTGGAATGTTAGAGTTTTAGTAGTATGTCAGAATCAATAAAATAACAATATGCGTCCAATATTCTCAATTCTCCTTTTCTCATGCCAAAGGTTGCAATTTAGCATCTTGAACCTGTAGGGACAAGAGAAAGTGGCGCCTGCTTAATCAGGAACGAGACCCAAAAGTTGTAAAGAGGAAACAAGAGAGGATAAGATTGTTACCTCAAATCTTGAGGTCGCAACAATGGGACATTCAGACAATTAGTCTTGCTAGACTTATCATCTGCATGATCAACAGATCTAAGCGGAGAAGTCAGCATCAAACCATGATTTGCTCTTGAAGCACGTTTCCAGTGAAGCCTCTGAAAGAGTAGTTTTGGTTAAAACCACCGCATCAACATGGTGAGATGCATGAATGTAAACTAAACAGCGCTACAGACTACTCTTTACAAGAGAATACATCTTACCATCAAATTAGCCAAAGCAATTCCAATAATATCACGGTTTGTTGCTAACTCGAGCCCCGGCAACGAATTGCTATTGATATCAGAAGCCTTTGCTCTAGGGTCATCGACACACTTCCCATTAACAATACCAAACATACTATGACCAGAGATAACCTTGAATAGCTCCTTTAAGGATAACAAGACAATTCAAATTCAAAATGAGATCATTGGACATTGATACCATGGTTAAAAGAAGTGAACTGGTACAGGATGGACAAACAAAGAGAAATGTAGACATCATCTATGAGTTCAAAACAACACACCTCGGGGTTTCCAGTTTGAGGCCATATCAGAAAATCTTCCCCAACTCGGGATCCCACAATGGTCAGATTAAGTCTTTGACAGACTTCAATATAAATGACACTAAGCAAAATTGCTGTAAAGAAAGTAAGCACTATGTCAGATAGCATTATCAGCGGTCAACAAGTATTTTGACGTTGCAGGATTTTTTACATATGCAAAATAATGATGATAGCGGGGAAGGAACAAGGAAATATACCACTACAATATCCAGAGCTTAATACTGAATGCAAGTATGCACACTTTGAATCCACAAGTACAGGTGACCTTTTGAAACCCCTTAACTTGAAAAGCACCATATTCACGGCATCTAAAACTTCAACTAAATCGCATCCTATTTCTCTTGAAACTAGCTCTGCCTCCACTTCTCGCGCAATTACATCCAACTCAACCATCCATTCATTCATATTTTTTCCAACAAGAGGCATGGCCTCCACGCAAGTCCAATCTATGGCATGAGAAGCCAATGAGGCAGATCTTCTCTCACTTTGGAGTGAATTAGCATCCATCTCCCGGTTGAAAGCCATGAATGCCTCGTCTTCAGAGGCCACGTAAAGCAAAGCCTATACGTGAAATAGGAAACAACAAACACACATGAGGGACGATCAATACACTCAAAACCAAAGGAGAAAACAAATTTACAATTTTACTTTTATGACAACTGTCAACATTTCATGCACTATTGTTCCATCGCTCAATGCCAAAAACTATTTATGAACAAAATTGCTGCTCGCCAAGTGAACTTAGTCATTTCTGGTATTTGAAATCGAAAATGCAATAAATCAACTACTTTGAACATAAAGAGGTAAACAAAACTCATAAATACCTTTGCCAAAGAAATATCTTTGTCCTTGGATTGGAAAGATATCTCCTGGGTAAATTTTTCTCTAGCATCCTTAAGAACCTGCCAAATTGCGAAATCCTCAATGAACGTGCCAAAATTTATACCACCAGACTCTAATTGACAAATGACAACAGGCCCTTTTAGAATGTTTAGTGGAATAAACTTATTAAAGTGCAGAAATTAAACTAATAATACCAAATCAGGACTTTTTAACAACATGAATACATTGAATAGAGATGGCATATCACAAGAAATGATAATCCCAACCTCCTGATAGAATTCGGCTCTAGATGTATACGGGGTTTCTGCTAGAGCAGAGGAAGCCAGAGGGGAAATGCTCAACCTCCTCTTCTTTGGTGCCATTGTACTTGCAGCAGCCAATTTGTTCCATCTTCCTTTCTCATTCCCAATCCAACATCCAACACGACCATCAAAACCACACCTGATGATCGTAAAGAATAAAGGGTCTAGGAATTTACCTAGTACTAGCAACACAAAATGCTTCTTCTTCTAATAAATAACCAAGTAACAATGAAACTTACAAGTTACAACCTATCAATCAACTCATCTCAAACCAAGAAATTAATAAACAATTCAATAACCAAAATCCAAAACCCCCCATTCAATTCTTGAACAAAAAAGCACAAATCTTTACCTGCTGTAAACATTCAAACAAACAAAAAAGGGTCTACTCATAGATAAGCAAATAACAATTAAACTTACAACCCATCAATCAACTCATCTCAAACAGCAAAACTAAAACCCAAATCAATTCTTGAACAAAAAAGCACAAATCTTTACCTGCTATAAACATTCAAAGAAGCCATAGCTGCTGAAAGTTCCTTGACAGCACCACCAACCAACATCTGTTGATGACTCAACCCTGGCAATGATGTACACAGCATTCTCTAGGTCTTCAAAAAGAGAACAAAAACAAAAGGGGGGCTGACGATACAAGACTAAACAATCAAGAAAACTAAACAAACAAACAAAAGAAACAGTTGAGGAGAGAATGATGTTGATTAAATTGGAGTCTTCCTTCTTCAAGAAAATGAAAAAGATGAAAACTTTACAATCAAATCATCATCAAAAGAAGGTATAATGGTTGAGAAATTAAATAAAGCCATTTTGGGTACTGAAACTAAACTCCCAAAAGACAAAAACAAGAGAGCTGACTCTGTTAATGAATGGAAGTAACTGAAATTAAAACTATGGGAGGAACTGACAACTCTATTACTACTACTATTCCAAGATTTGCCAAGATCCATGCTATTGTAAGAACCCAATTTCAGCATCAGCTCATAAAACCCACCTCTTTTTTGCTATTTTTTTTTATACAATTAACCCCTTTTGCTTTCTTCTTTTGTCACACAAAAAAATGAAAGAAAAGGTATGAAACTATTGAAGAGCTCATCTTTCCTTCTTCTTGTGGGTACTCTTTATAGCAATCATCTTGTACTATACAAAGCCAAAAAGTTCTACTCTTTTCAAAAACATTCAAATTGACACAAAATTTAAGGAAAAAAAATAAATTTATGTTAAATATGTCAAATATATCTTTCTAATTTTAAGTTTTAAACATATCATATGAATAATTAAAATTAGAATACTGTAAAAGAAAATTGTAATTAGACTAAAAATATTAAATATTTTTTAAAAATAAATAAAATACTTTTTGGATTGTACATTTGAAGTTATTGACTTTTGCTCCTCTTTTTATATTTACTTATAACTAACTCAGGTTTATCTGCCAAAAAGTTTTACTATTTTCAAAAATATTCAGACACAAAATTTAAGGAAAAAAAATTAAATTTATGTTAAATATGTTAAATATATCTTTCTAATATTAAGTTTTAAACATATCACGTGAATAATTAAAATTAGAATACTATTAAAAAAAAATTGTAATTAGACTAAACAAATTAAATATTTTTTAAAAAATAAATAAAATACTTTTTGGATAGTACATTTAAAGTTATTGACTTTGGCTCCTCTTTTTATATTTACTTATAACTAACTCAGGTTTATCTGCCAAGATTTTAAAGAAAAATTTAATTAGAGGTGAATATGTTATTAAAACTGTAAATTTAACTATTAATATTATTTATGTAGTTATTTAAAGAATAATACTTTTTCTTGATTGTTAAAATAAATAAATAAAATAACTTATTTATTTTTAATATTAAAATAAATAGAATATTAAGATTGGATGTACTAGGCAACAAATAAAGTCAGCTACTCTATTTAGGTTTTTTTCTCACAAGTCATAAGGACTTCCTCTAGAACTTATTGTTTCAAATAAAAGTTACTAATAAATTAAATTTAAAATGATTTATTAATTATATTTTTATATTGAAAAAATGTCTGAATTATATTTGAATTTTAATTAAAATTATTGTAAGAATTCGAAATTTTAAGCATGATCTATTATTCCTTCATTATTTAATAGTGTAATTTAAAAATAAATAAATATCGATTGGACAAGTTATTATTTACAATATTGCAAGAGTAATAAGTTTTGTGTAAAATTTAATATTATTACGATAATTTCGGTTAAAATTCTTTTGAACTATTTTTCCTTTTATATAAGTTGGTCAAGGGAGCATATTTAATTTTTGCAAATATTTGATAAATTTCAGTTAACAAAAAAAATTGAGATCTTTTTGTGAGTATGTACTTTTAATAAATTAAATTTGTGAGTATGTACTTTTGATGATTGTGGTGATGAAAAATGAAATTTTGGTAGAGTGAAAGTGATGGTTGTCTAAATGGCTTTTGTTATCAAGATCAAGATTATGACATGAGACCTAGGAGGTTCTTGATAATGTTTTTTGTCAAGAAAATAATGTGATTTTATTTTTCGAATATAATATTTACCGTATGAAATAAAAATTCAAAATGACAATGATAAAGTGAAATATATATCCAATTCACAAATTGTTAATCATGTTGCCATGTCTAGTGACTTGTGTGGTCTATAATTGGATGATGTTCATATATAAATATATGTATATTGAAATAGATGATATTAACCTCTTTAACTATGTTAAAAAAATAGATTGTATTAACCTCTTTAATTATGTTAAAAATATTGACATATATTTTACGTCTATGAGAATCTAAAAAAAAAATTCTCTCATCAAAAATTAATATTAGAATAAAATTAAACTTGAATTATTTTAATTCATAAGATTAAATTTTTGTCTTAAATTAAAATATAGTATACATATATATATATAACAAAAGCAATAGCACTTCCACCAATAAAGGAAGAGGTATTTTATTAATATTTTTGTTTGTATATTATCCAAATGAGGATATCCTCATAAGTCATAATCAAATATTTTTGTGTATATATAATATGATTGAATCGACTTTTTCGAGGCATTGTATTATGGGCAACACCACTCCTTGCCCCCACCAAGGATAATATTCCACTCTAGCTTGTTTATCCATATTTTTGGTTTTAAAATATTATTTATTTTGAATTTCAAATTTTAATAACTTTTAGTTATTATTCAAAGTTTGTTTAGGTTTTTATTTACAAATTTTGAATTGTCTTTCCATGTTAAACACAAATTAATTACTTATTATATCAAGTATTACTTGTTTCAATTTTAATTTCAAATATCAAGTAATTCATGTATATAAAAGCCTATAATTCTTTACATATGTTATATTTCTAAATTTATACTCTTAGCCCTTAAACTAGACAATTATCAAGGATCTGTGAAATATGATTGATAAGTGACTTGTTTGGTGTTTTGTAACTGTTTTTTTATGATAAAAGATATGTGATGTATGAATTATATACTCAAATTATAAGTTTGAATTTTTTGGGAGATTAAATTTGATATTTAAAATTAAAATTAGAGTGTATCAAGAAGTTCATACTTTTCAAAATTTTAAATTTATGCGCAACTAAAGTTAGGCCAAACGTTCGTAGATGATTTCCTTGAAGGTTCTTGTTTGTTGTGAGACATACATGAACCAACAATTTAATATATTATTATTATTATTATTAGCCGATGGCCCACATGTTTCTTTAATAGAGACGAAGTAAGGTATGTATATGTTATATATTAATTTTTCTTATATTTTATTTGTGAAATAGACTTAATTATCGTTATAGCTTATAGGATTAAGCATTTGTCTTAGGAATTTTTTTTGCTTAATGTTAATTGCGTACTTGCGTTTTAAACTTATTTTTGGTGGAGTGTATTATTGGATGGAGTTTTGTGAGTATATTGCATGTGAACAAATTGATCTCCAATTTTTTTTTAGTTTTTCTATAAAAAAAAATTACGTGGTTAAACAAATTTATATTATTTAATTACTCATCGTAGCTATAGTTTGCTATAATTATTACTCGCGACTAAAAATTATACATTAATTACATAGGCTGACTTGGAGTTTGTATAATTAGTCATGTTTGTATGTATAATTCGCCAGGATATACAAAATACATATGTATAATATATAATTATTCAACCTATACACATATACAATTTACCTCTCCCACTCTCTGTCCTCTCTCTCTCGCCTCTCTCCTCCCTCTCTCAATCACGCTCGCCTCTCTCCTCCCTCTCTAATCTAGCTCGCCTCTCTCCTCCCTCTCTAATCTAGCTCGCCTCTCTCCCCCCTCTCCAATCTAGCTCGCCTCTCTCCTCCCTCTCCCGATCTCTTTTGTCATATATACAAATACATATGTATAATACACAATTATTTAACCAACATACATATACAATTAACCTTTCTCCCACTCTTTTTCCCCTCTCTCGCCTCTCTCCTCTCTCTCCCAGTCTTGCTCGCCTCTCTCCTCAATATAACATTTAACTATAAATTGTAATTATCAAACTATAGCTATAGAGAGTAACTAATTATTTTTAAGTGGCTATATGTGAAAGTTTCCCAAAAAAAATAAATAAAAAATATAACAAGTACTTTGAAATTAAAAAATAAATAAAATTATTATTTTAAAAAAGAAAAACACAAATATACCTAAATAACACTATGCAAATTTTAATCAAAACATAAAAAAAAAATACCTTTCGAAGCGTGAACGCAACAAAAACACTCTGCACGAATCACCTTACTCTCTCACACATGAACTAATCAGTTTTCAATAACATACAATCAAACTGAAGAGGATAAAAAAAAGACTATATTTATATATTAATTTATAATGTGACTCGTGAATAAAATTATGATATGGTACACGCCTAGTATAATATTTGCTTGTGCCATAAATACATGTAATAATGTAAATTAGAAAATGGGAGCGTGTGGGCACATGGCCAAAGCATATCAACACGTGTGTGTTACATGCACTTATAAGTTATAAATCATATTCACACTAATTAACTCCACTTATTGCTACCTAATTGTACTTATTATTATTTTTGTATTATCAATTATCATTACCATATAATATGTTTTAATTGACTCAGCATCTACATACCAAGTTTTTATATTGCATATAAAAATTGACTAAAATGTCTTTTTCTTTCTAGTTCTTTGGATGGAATTTTATTTGCTTCCTTTACTCTTTGGTTATTTTACTTTAACCGATATTTATAATTTTCATATTAATGATGTATAAATAAATATTTTAATTTGTATAAATAAATAAATTAAATAGATATATACGTAATATATGACAATTTATATTTTATATATATTATATCACGTAGAAGGTATATATTTGATTGTTTAATTTTATACAAATTTAAGTGTCTTTCTATACATATTCAAAATTAAAAAATATCTCGTAAAATCAAGCTAAAAGTCATATTTATATATTACGCCTATTCGTCGTGTAATATATATATATATATAAATTGATAGTATCATTTATTCAAACTTTGTTTCATTCTTATTGTTCATGAGCATAACTCTTTACTTTTTATTTTGGTACATATAGAAGTTTTTTAAAAGTTTAAATTAAAAGTATTTAATAAAATTATTTTATCATATGTTTAAGTGACGGTGAATTGGAACATTTGGATGAATTTAATAATCTAATGACATATTCACACACAATTATTATATGTTTAAGTGACGGTGAATTAAAACATTGGGATGAATTTAATAATCTGATGACATATTCACACACAATGCCACTCTGTATATTATTATTATTTTGGAGAAGGGACTACTCGTTATTTTGTATTAGTGTCTCTTCTCAATTAATTAAGCCAAGCAATATATATTAGTAATTTTAATATATAAAAGTTAAAACAATGGACACCATGCTCTCTTTAGTTGGCCATTTAACATAGGAAAAATTATGTGTAATGACAAATTAAATAATTCAAATTAAATGTTATAACTATATTTGATTTAATTATGTCTTGTAGCAAAATATTTATCAATCGTCTCTCTCCGTCAAACTCTCACTCGTCACTGTCCCTTTCTTTATACAATCAGAAATGTATAAATTGTGTTTTTATTTGTATAAAGCGAGAGAAAATTCTATATATATATATATTATATATATATATTCGTCCTATACACTTATAATTATACAATACAGAAATTTTCCTGTCCAGTTCTCTTTTGCCTTTGTTTTTTTCACGAATTATACAAACATGGATTATACAAAATACAGTGTATTGATTTATATTTGTATAAAGCGAGAGAGAGTGATATTTGATGTAAAAACATTTTATTTCGATTCAATTGTTTACAAATTCAAATTTTATACAAATAAACAAACACATAAAATTGAATCGAGAGACTGTCAACAATTTATACAAACAAGATGCTGCCAACAATTTATACAAATGATCTGCCAGCGAAATTATACAAATCTGAAGAGGAGCCAGCACATTATACAAACGAGAAGCTGCCAACAATTTATACAAATGGTCTGTCAGCAAAATTATACAAATCTAAAGATGAGCCAACGAATTATAAAATTGTTTCTTATGTATATATGTATAGCGAAATAGCCTAGCTTCTTTTGTATATATGTATAGCGAAAATAGTCATAATATATTTGTTATGGAGCTTAATTATACAAACTATAGTTATAGCATAATTTTAATGTTTGTTATACGTGAAAATTACTCTTTATTATATACATACATAAAGCACAATATTCTTGTTTTTTAAAACCATATTTTATACGCGAAGGACATAGAAGTCATTTTAAAAGTTACATAACAAGCAAATTCATAGAATGATTTTCTAACCATTTATAATTTTATAATTTTTTTTTTTATAAGAAATCATCATTTTTATTTAGAAAAAAATCTGAAAAGGGTCATTTTCTTTAATTTAAATAGTAAAAGGCAAGAGATCTTATTTCTTCGAGCAACTTTATTAGTAAGATCATACTAAAAGGTATTTAATATAATTATTGAAACTTGGTAGGTCATCAATGTAATTATAAGAACCTTAAGGAGGTTAAATTAAAAGGTCAATAAATACCAAAACCTATTTTAGGATAAAGTTTTAGGAATAAAGTGTCTTTTTGTTGAAAATTTAGGGTTCCATATTGAATATTCGGATTTTTTTTTAATTCTTTTTTGTACTTATTATGTACTTACGTGGATCCAATTCTTCTTGTCGACCATTACAGGTCACCTTTTTTTTTTTTTTTTTTGAAAAAATAAAAATTCCCCTGTTTCAAATAAGTATAGTTTTAATTTATTTCACTTTTATTAATTATTAATTTTTAAAATTTTGTATTATAAAAAGTAGTAGTTTTAATGTAAAAATATAATTAGAAATAATTGCTATTGTGTCTTAAGAAGATATTTATTTTGAAATAATATATATCTTATTCGAGAGACGCTTATTTTTCGGGAAGAATTTTTTTTTAATGAAATTTTAAATTAATTAGTTTTGGTTAGAGTTTTATCATTGGTAAAATAACGCGGATGTTTAAGCTATGAAAAGAGATTATCCAAAAAAATCTATTTTATAAAGTAAGTAGCATATTTACATAATTATTTTTATTATAAGATACTCGTGTGTAATGTTTTAAATTTTGGGATATACAATTGGTTAAATAAGTAAATGTTAAAAAATATATAAAATCTGAAGAAAAAAAGAAGTAGAAAACTTGGGGGGTGTGAACTTAGTGTCTTTAAAAAATTAATTGTTAAGGACACACTTGCTCTTTATTAAATCAAATATAAAAAATAAATTATAAAGTAAAATAAGAAAACTTTTCCAACCTAATAAGGGGCTCTTCCTTTTTGAGAAGCAACTAATCTTCCCAACAACTTATTGGAATTTTTTTCTTATATGGTTGTTTTCTTATCAAGTTTATTGACCTATGTAACATTATTAAACATGTATTTTAAAAAATAATTTACACCACTTAATTTATTAGGACATAAAATAATCCAAATGAGAGATCAAAGTCAGTGGCTGATCTAGGATAAGGTTGTGGGTGCTCTGAAGTGAAAATTTTAAAAAATATGTGTTAACAATGAGATTCGACCGTGATACAACAACATTAAAAGAATGTTAAGTACGAACCATTGGGCCAACTATATAATTTATTCATTGGGTGCTCTATGTTAATTTTATACAAATACCTATCTAGGTAGATATATATATTTCGTAACGAAGTTAATGGGTGCTCGAGCACCCGACGGACACTATGTGGGTTCGCCCCTGATCAAAGTCTCTATCAATTACCAACATGAGTTATCATGCAATAATGAGACTGCTTCACTTTTGACAGAAGTCTCAAATTTTAGCTCTAGGTATGGAAAATATCATATTGAGAATGTTATTTTCGAAGTAAACCTACGGTGCGCGATCCAAATTTAATTGAAATTTCCGTGTGAACTCCAGAAACCAGGTGAAAATTAAAAAATAAAAGTTGTCTCTATCAATTAAAATAATTCTCCTTGTTTAGGGGGAATTATTAACAACTTGATCATTATCGATATGCTAAAAAAGATACCCACTTGGGTTGAGTAAATTTAATGAATTTAAAAGGCTGAAGAAATAATCTATGTGCAGAAAACATTTTGTTATTGTTCAGTGCTCATACAACTGAAATCTGAGTAACAACTTCTTGGAAACTACTAATGGTATATTTTTACACTTTTATCTGGTGATATATTTATCGAAGTGAAAGTTTTATTTTTATGGATTCTGAATATTATAATGAGATTTTTAAATATTAATAAATGTATTCTAAATTTAATATTTGTACATTTTAGTAAATTTCTTAATATAAATACATTATTTGAGTAAAAACTAGGAAAAAGGGTCAAAATTACTCCTCAACTTTGTTTATTGGTTGATTTTACCCTTGTTGTTAAATGACCATTACTTTTACCCCTGCCGTCAATAAATTTAACGAATATACCCTTCCTTAGACGGAACTCCCAAATCAATTGAAATTATCCATTTTCTTTGTTAACTTGAACCAAAACCTAACTCACTAAACTAAACAAAACTCAAAATAAATCATCTCATTTTCAATATTCTTTAAGTTTATTGACGATAGGGGTAAAAATAACTTTAATTTAACGGTAACGATAAAATCAACCAAAAAAACAAAGTTGAGAAATAATTTTGACCCTCTTTTCTCCAAAATTATTGAGTTTAATCGAACTCATAGTCGCACTTCTAGCTCCACCCATGAAGAAAATGGGATCGCACCAATATAAGTTGTAGTGAAATATTGGAATACCTTCGCCTTTAAAGGTCTCATATTCAAGCTCCAAAAAATGAAAAAAATCATGCTTAAGTCCTTTTAAAAGTATACAAATTTAAATTTAATCAAACGCATTCAATTATGATAAATAATAAAATAAAGATGAGACAATGGGATCACGAGAGCATGTCTCTTATTGTCTTGTTTAGATTTCAATACAATATTTTCTATTACGATATCAAAGAGGATTAGTTCTTGATTAATATTGATGTGGTAGGATTTGAAATTAAAATGCGAAATTTTTGACTCGTAACTAGTTGATCGAACTGATTTGATGGTTCATTATATGTGTTTTTATCGAATTCTTTAATTTTGTGAATAAATATCACTTGAGATAAAATGTTATGTTCCTCTATGATTGAATGACATAAAATATTTTGATTTTTCATGATAAAATATTTTTGCTGAAAGCAACATATAATTTATTTGAACATATAAGTTCATAGATCAATAGTCAATACAGATGTTTCTTATTCCTTTACAGAAAAAGAGTATGATATACTCTTCAATTTTGTCATTTAGGCTGATACCTTTGTTATGAAATTGACTTATATATTACTCTAACATTGATCAATAGTCTATACATATACCTTACTTATAAATAAATGACTCACATATTTCTATTCATTATTTTGAAAAAAAATCTGTCCATGCGTAATTTATTTTAACAATATAATACATCCTTAGAAAAGAAATACTAACCCATCATTTGGATATGAGAGGGCTTGGACCTAGTCACCCAAAGCAAAACAAATAAACTTTTGGGACTCTAATTAACAACCCTCGAAAGAAAAAAAAACAAGTCATTCAATCAAATGGATAGGTATATATGTTTATCGATGGTTGTGCCGGATCATCGCTTAGGACCATGCTTTAACGCCGTGAAGTGAAGAATTTGATAATAATTTGTAGGACAATTTTCACATATAGCAAACAAAAAATTTCATATTTGTATGCTATATCAAAGTTTGCATAATTGCACTCCATAACAAACATAAAATTAAATAATTCGCTATACATATAATTGTATAATTCGCTGGCCTATTTCGCTGCAATTGTATAATTCGCTATCCTATTTCACTGCGATTGTATAATGCACAATTGTATAATTCGGTGTCCATTTCGCTGCAATATTTTTATAAAATTTGCTTTGCATACAGTTGAATCGAATTAAAATGTATGTATATTGCATAATTATAAGTGTATAGCAAGAAGATATATGTTTTTTTCTCGCTTTATACAAAAACAGAAACACAATATATACACTTCTGTTGTATAAAGCTAGAGAAAATTGTATTTCACTGCAATTGTATAATTTGTTGGCCTTTTTCTCTGCAATATTTGAAGTAAAATGTTTGTAAATTGTATAATTAAGTGTATAACACGAAGATATATATTTTTGCATGTGTATATACAATTTTCTCTCGCTTTATACAAACAGAAACATAATTTATACACTTCTTTGTATAAAGCGAGAGAGGCGAGCGAGAATGGAGAGTGGCGAGCGAGATTTTGGGGAGAGAGACGCCTGACAAACTTTAGCTAACGTTTGCTATGGAGCACAATTAAATCAAACCCTAGCTACTCCATTTATTTTAAGTTATTAGTTTGCTATTATATATAATTTTCCCTAATTTGTATAGATGCTAACAAATAAAATGCCTACATTAATATATGAGATTTTACCAACATTTTTTTTTATTAAAAAAGCATTATTTCAATACGTGTGCTTCATGTCAATTTTATGAAGTTCAAGGATAAATTAGTTATTCTAACACACTCATATGTGGCTTTAGATGGACACCTATTATTCTACGTGTATTTCGTATATTTCTCCATCCATCAACATTACCATCCTCTTTATATGAGAAATCGCACGAGGAGTTATTTCAGGTAATTTATTTAAATTTCTACTTATATATTTGTTAAATTTTTCAAAAGAGACATGTATCACATATTTAATTGAAGTTATAATTTTCATACATTCTACAATTGTATTAGCTCTGGTAAATCAGATGATGCAATTATCTATCAAGATGAATAATTAGTGAAAAACTATATAACAATCGTATGTTAATAAAATGGTGAGAACGGTATATAATTCTTCCATAAAAAAATCGATGTTTCCAACCCTATGTTTATGTCTTTCCGTAATCAAATATTCATTCAATTCTTTTTAATGTGGCTCCTTCCTTTCATTACATTGACAATGTATCTTGTTATTCTTTGTCCATAAAATAAAATTAATCTACCTCTAATTTTATGTACTATATGCACAATTTCCATCTTGCCAGTATTTTGTAATATTACAATGCCTTAATTGATCTTACATTTGATATTGATAATTTTTAATATGTTAACCTTCTTTTTTTATTATGATAGAATATAGTGAGGTGAAACATGTGGTAAATTATTTTTATAGGGAGAAAAGATGAAATGAAAGAAACACAAAGAACCAGTTACCTATAAAATGTCAAGAGATCATATAAAGCCAATAAAATGTTTGTCAACCCACCAGCCATAAGTAAATTCTATGTTGCATAATCTAATTTCTCTTGGAGTTTGAGAGGAAAATTTAAAAAAAGAAGCACTTTGTCAATTAATTGTCTTTTATGAAATTCAATTATATGACATTTATAAGAAAACAAATATACTACACTATATATGACACAAAATATTGGGCTGATTGGGTCAATCACATCTAGTATTTATAAACATGAATATTTTAAAATTAATCAATATTTTATACGATAATTAAGATGAAAAATAACATTGTCTTCAATTTGTGGGAATCGAATCCATGTTTTTATGTTTTAAACCTTCTTGACTTCAAGATATATATGTTTCTCAATATTACTAGAAAAATGATCTAATACATTTAGTAAGTCATTTTTTTTATATATATATGAATCAGTGGTCTATTTGTCCTAAACAAAAATATCGTTGGAATAGAGAATTTGGACATTATTTCTAATTTGTCTCGTTAGATTAGGTTCTGTAGAACTTATATGTGCACGCAAATTTGAGTGATATATTTTAGGCAAAAATAAAAGTATGTGACATTTTAAAAGCATGATATTTTCAGCAAAAAATTATTTGAAGCCTAATTCATTTATATTTAATAAAGATCTGAATTTGAATGATTTGTATTAAGCCTGCTTTCGTTTTTTTACTTAATAATTTCTTAATAGTCTGAATAATTCATATCTATGACAAACTATTATTTCCTTTCAAACTCTTTTAAAGAGACGTTAATATACGAAAAAAATTATGCTCCATATTTCTTTATTCAAAAAACAATAATTAAGCTTCTCTCATTTTTCAAGTTTATTAGTTATTTAAATTATTTTCCTTAAACTTTTAATTTTTATTAAGATGAAATGTTTTATCCATGTGGAGCAATTTTAACTAGGTAGCCATTCGATAATCAATATGACAAGTTTAGCTACTTTTTTTTTTATCTTATAGTTTAGCTCTTTTTTTTTATTTACCAATTTTAAATTTTTTTCTTGTAACATGTAGTCCTCATCAATTTACTTCTATCACCTTCTTCCCCTCCAAATTAGAGTAGACATCTAAGTTTTTGCTAGTTAAAGATTAGGTCTAAAAGAGTCATTCTATTGTGGGGATTTTGAGCATGGACTTTGATTTGATCAAGTTCATAAATGGCTTGAAAATGAGCTAATCTTGATATTTTGTTCCTCAAGTGAAAGGTTTTCTAAAAACTAACATTTATAAGGAGTGATTCAATATTTTTTATCCACAGGTTCTTACTTTTGAGGTAGATGTTTATGACATCTATATCTATATATAATATAAAACTAGATATAAACAAAAATTACAAGATGATATGACATTTTTTTATGACCAAGAAACACATTTATCTTTTTTCTCCTTTATGGAATTTTTAGTGTCTAAATATTTTGGTAATCCTTTATTCTTTCTCTATAATTATCATGATTAAATGTATTCAATTTTGTTATTTTTTCTCAATAATTAGTGTGGTTAATGTATTAAATTATTAGCAAAAATAACTAACCTTTCCTCTTTCCCACGTCGTCAAAGACCATTAACTTTTGAAAATTAAGTTAATTAAACAAATGTTTGCCTTTTTATCTTATTCTTATGTTTACTTAGTATCTTTTTTTCTATGCCATTTTAATTTTTAATTGATTAGCTAAATTTTTATTCAGATTATTATTTTTAATATATAATTATTTTTTCCTTTTCCTAGTTTCATTTCTTTGGGGTATATTACATAATGTTCAATTTGGATATAATAGCACCATATTGGACTATTAGTTTGTTGTGAAGTGGAAAATGAGTTTAAATACAATTTTGAATTTTAGTTTCAGCATGGAAAATGATTCATATCAAAGAAGTTACACAACTAATTATATGTGATAAATTTTTTGAGTGTTTATTTTATAGAATTTTTCATAATAGTAATCGTACAAGAAGTATTTATTATTATTATATACATATAAACACTCATACTTGGATGAAAAAAACTTAATATGTTAAATTAATTCAGTTTTATGTTTTAACTATGTATCTTTATTATGAGCCAAGCTCTTTTTATCGATATACTCCATTCGTTCAGAATTGTTTGTCATGTTGCGTTATTGAAAGTCAATTTAATTAATTTTTAAAGGTGAATTGATATATTAATTCGATATTTTTAACAAAAAAATTAGATATTTTAAAATTATATAAAAATACTATATAAATTATATTTTTTTGCATATTAATATAATAAAAAATACATCTTAATATATTAGTTAAAATTTTTATAATTTAACTGAAAAAATAAAAAATATGACAAACGGTACATGACGAAGAGAATATTATGTTTATATCTTAAAAAAACTACTTATAAACCGTGAAATAACGACTAATATAAAATGCATTCACAAGACAAAAAAATAAATACCAACACCACGTGTCAAAAAGTGCACTCAACAATTATAATTATGGACGCGATCAATCATTCACATATTATTTTTTCTAATTGTCCATGTAATATTGATATTATTTGACTCGTATTGATTTAATATAAATTTTAATGAATTTTTTAATATGAATGCGTATGTTAGACTTTCCACAAAATTAAATTTTATCGAGGTTTCGGTTGAGGAAGCCATATATGGACAAGCTACCATTTCCAAATAGCATTATTATATCACCAAAATGTCACTTCACTACTCTTTGCTTTGTAAATGTTAGGGTTTCAAATGGGTCTTTGAAGAAGAAGAAGCCAAAGCTCTTGAATTGCATTAATCTGCTCAGTTCTACAAGTGTATCTTCGATTCATCGTTTAATCAGGTTAATTTTACTTATTTTTTTGGTTAAAAAAAGTGTTTGTGTACCAATACTTGAGTTGTGAATTAACTTCATTTTGTTAGTAGTGCGTTAAACTGAAAATCATGATTGAGTGGAATTGAAATATTTGGAATTCATTTCATAGAAGTTTATGACTTCGTGTTTGAGTTTCTGAGCTGAACTCTTGGGTTTGATCAAATTGGTGTAATTTACTGAATTTCATTGGTTCTGTTTTTCCAAATTGAGTTGGTGAGATGACTGGATTGAAATTTTGTTTGATATAATATGTTAAACGTATTGCAACCTTATAAATTTTGCCTAATTCTACTGTTTCGTATGTAGAGTGAGGAGTGTTAATAAGGGGTTTATTGGTGCAAGTTTTGTTATGTCGAAGATGGGTGGAATAGAAGGTACAACTGCAATGTCTGATGCGAGAACGGGGAACATGATTTTCGAATCTATTTTGGAGGAAGGAGTCTTTCGTTTTGATTGCTCTGCAGATGATAGAAATGCAGCATTTCCGAGTATTTCCTTTGTTGATCCAAAAGTTAGGGAGACACCGTTAATGTCTATACATAAAGTTCCATCATATATTCCTACTTTTGAATGTGTCAGGGGACAACAAATTGTTAATATTGAGGTAGCATTTTCAGGCCCTGGCAGTTCACTGCATCTCCTCTTCATGTTAATAATTTCTTTTTGACTATGTTATTGATCAAGATTATTTTTACTTCAATTAAGCTTCCATCAGGTACCTCATTCTATGGAACTGGGGAGGTAAGTGGTCAGCTTGAAAGAACTGGGAAAAGGGTGAGTTTCAAATACAATTCTGATGATAAAGATATACTGAATATGCTCTTCTACCTAAGCGAGTTGTATTTTCTCCATATATTATGAATTATATAGGCAATAAGAAAAAGAATTTACAAGGACTTATGTTTATAGAGAGCAAACTATCCTCAATAAAAAGATCAATCAAAAGCATGAAACTTAGATGACACTGCCGTTCTGAGGCAGATCCAGGATTTTATGTGGATGGATGCACTATTATGAAGAGGCAGATCTAGAATTTATGTTTAACAGGTTTATCCTTTAGGTTCTTACTATTTAACTCATTACACTTTTGAAATTATAGGATCAAAATTAAATTCTTTTTACAATTCTAATGACTTTCACATATACTCCATGTCGGAACCCGAAAATGTTGGGATTAGTACAGCTAGTTGACTATGCTACATCGTTCACTGATGCTAGTTTTCATAAACATTTATTTTGCATAATATTAAATTGTACGGTGACAAAAGTAGAATAGAGCTGTCAAAATTGGGATTTTGAAAGAGTAAACCTAATAAGAAAGAAGGAAAAAGAGAAGTACATTTGGGCCCAATTTTCTAAAAAAAGAAAGAAAAGAATACCAAGATAAGCATGGAGTTTACACCACCAACTTCACTTATAGAGGCGCACCCAATGATTATTGCACCGTAGGACACTTTGAGCTTAAGTACACAAATATATATATATTGAAGTGTTTTATAAAATTATAACATTATTATACATATCTAAGGAAAGGAGCATGGTTCATGTGAACCCATACCCATCCACCTAGATATGCCCCTGGCCAGTCTGATCTCATGACATATCAACAAAAAGCTGTTTACTATAGCCTTGCATTGAGGAAGCAAAGGGTAGTTCCGGTCCTGAACATGTACATTCTAGTGGACTATACAACAACAACGAACTAGGTCTCAGTTTGCAACAAGTTGTGGTCGTTGTGAGGATTCATCATGAATAGGTTGCTTATGTTGGCTTCCAGCATACCACAACCCCCCTCCTTTTGTGACCGGCAATGTGAGCAAGCTCGCACATGCGGAGTTGTTATGTACATTAGGGAGTATGGTGTTGAAAGTTGTATTTTGATCAAGACTATGAGATCATGTAATGGTAGACCATACATACTGTACATCTTGGAAGAGCTTCACTCGCCTTTAACGCAGTCCTTATATTAATTGGAAAATAAGTTAAAGTTCTGCGGTTTCTAACACATAACAAATTAACTTCTGGAAAGAGCCTAAGGTGAACAGTCAGCAGCAGTGTACAGCTTGCTATTTACTGGTCAGTAGTGTTGATTTGGAACGGGTGATGAAACATAAATCAAACAAATGCATTTATTTGTGATCATTTGGGGCTTAGCAAAATTAAAGAACCAAAATTTAAGGTGCTGGTTCCTTCAATAATGGGGATAAAGCATGATAAGAAAGACCTACGAAGACCAGTTAAAAAAGACCTATGAAGAAACATGACCTTCCAAGAGCAAATCACAAGATGAAAGTGGTTAACAGAGTTAAAACACCTGCAAATTTAATTTTATTAATTTCAGATTTTGACATGGAATACTGATGCATGGGGTTATGGTCTGGGAACTACGTCCTTATATCAATCACACCCGTGGGTGCTTGCTGTTCTTCCCAGTGGCGAGACACTTGGAGTTCTGGCAGATACAACACATCGATGTGAGGTATAGCTACTCTACTTTCTACACCCATGCAAGCACTTATATGTGTTTTCTGTCTGTCTTTTTGTGTGTGTATTTGTATCTTTTTTTTTTTTTGATGGCAAGGGAAACCTGTAGCCGCTACCCTTTAGGTGTGCACAAGGTTAAACCCCTGCTCCTATGCAATAGCTTGCAAACCACATAGGAGAGGTAACCCGCACTAAGCAAGCCCGGTGCGATAAGCTCGACCCAGAAGGCAACTCCCTTTCCTTTCGCTGGCAAGGGGTTTTGAACTTGAGATCTCCAACATGGAAGTCCCAAGTCCAAACCACTGGGCCACCCTGAATAATGATTGATGTATCTATTCATTACTTTGTATCTATTCACATATTCTTTAGTAAACTACAATTGATGTATCACTGAATGATTGTTATCACTTGAGCAGGTTGACTTGCGACAAGAATCCAATATAGGATTTATCAGTCAACAGTCCTTCCCTGTTATTACATATGGCCCATTTCCTTCACCAATTGATGTTCTTGTATCCCTCTCTCATGCAATCGGTATGGTCTTACACTATTATGCTTCTTTTTTCAGGGATATGCGTTCTTCTCTTTAAAATGATTTTCTTATATCTGAGTAGAAAGTAGTGGCCAGGAGAGGTATCTTTTCATTTCATTTGTATTTCATAACTAAGTGTGGAAAGTCCTACTCTCAGATCGCAGTCTAAATAAAAATATAATTGTAAAGCAATTGAATTCTGTTCGACGGAGTTTTTTAAATGGTTTCTGATGCATCTTATATCATGAGAGATTTTATAAAACCTATATTTTGATTCTTCTGCTGCTTTCTCCAGAACCCAGAATGTCTCATTGTCTTTAGATAACACTCAACTTACTACATTTGTTAAAATGGTTTATGACGCATTTCAATTTTCATGTTATGAGAAGCTCTTTTAAGCCTATTGGTTTATTTTTATTGATAATTAAGCTCAAAATAAAGACTTCTAAATTCTAATTTGAAAAATCTTTATTCCATTCCTCCCAACCAGCACGGCGTTTTCACTTTCCCTATTTATCATACTACTTTGTTTGAAGTAACGGTCACATAATTTTGAATCAGGAACTGTGTTTATGCCTCCAAAGTGGTCCTTGGGTTATCACCAATGCCGATGGAGCTATGTTCCGGATGCTCGTGTTCGTGAGGTATGGTCATTTCTTTTATGTGAAGTAGTCTATTGCTCTCCTCATAGTGCTTGTTTTGCATTTTTATTTACTTTGTTGCTATACTCTGGCTACCTGGATGCACTTTACATTCTTCCTTTGCCACCAACTGTTGCTAATTTTCTTATCCTCTTCTTTTTGCCTCCATTACTTGGGTTGTGGGGGTTTAGGGGTGGAGGAATCTAATAATTGATTATTACTCAGCTAGGGGCGTAGGAACCATACAAGCTTTAATTTTGTCCCTTATTTCAAAGCTTGATTTCATTTGTCTTTTCTTATCCCCCACATATAGTACTGCTTTATCACTCCCCCTCCCCCTTTCCCCAGGTATACATTTGGCCTTCTAATCTTATATTTCAGTGTGTCTTACTTCATGCAGATTGCAAGGACCTTTCGGGAGAAGAAGATTCCCTGTGATGTCATATGGATGGACATTGACTACATGAACGGTTTTCGATGTTTTACATTTGATAAGGCACAATCTTACTACTTAATCCTGATATATAGTTGAAACTTTAGCCAGTTAGTCCAAGTCAATGATCTATTTGTCAGATGTTGATCAAAATTTTCATCTCCACTTGATAATATTTCCTTTGTATATGTAATAGCAAGAACTCTCACCTGTAATCCATATAATATTTGTCTCTGTTGATTAAATTTCTAGCTATCCAAAAAGGTATAATAATGCATAAAGCAGGTAACCGGGAAAAGGATTTTTGTTTCTTCTCCTTGAAATTCCGTGAGGAGAATTTTGTTTGATATTCTTGGTACTGCAAGCTACTTAAAGTTGTAAACTATGTCATATTTCTTATTGTCCAGTTATCTGGGAAGCATTCCATTTTGTGTATTTAACTTACTTGGGAAGCTTACAGCTGGATGCTTCTCTCCCCTTCTCCATTCTTTGCACTTGCTTTGAAACATTAATATTCACAAATAGACATAATTTATGAATTTACAGTGTACTTATCAAAATTATTTTTTGAGCATGTTTGATCTTGGAAATGCTTGCTTTTTGTATCTGATATTAAACAGGTTGTACTTCATTTGCATTAGATAGTGTCACCTCTTTGTCAATTTTATCTAGTTATGATAATTTAGGTGAATGCTTTTTGTTTACCCATGTAAAACTGACAGATCTTATAAACTTTTCTGGACATGGTTGTCAGGAGCGATTTCCAGATCCAGAGTCCCTTGTGGAAGAACTTCATAAATCAGGTTTCAAAGCAATCTGGATGCTTGATCCAGGGATTAAAATGAAAAGGGATATTTTGCTTATGATAGTGGTTCTGAAGCAGATGTATGGGTTCAAACAGCGGATGGGAGGCCTTATGTTGGTATGTGTTTATCCTGCAGTTTAAACCTTTTTTTAATCGTTTGTATACATTTTTCGGACTTGTCATATTTTTATCTCCATCTTTAGGTGACGTGTGGCCTGGGCCTTGTGTGTTTCCGGATTTCACTCAATTGAAAACCAGATCATGGTGGGCTAACCTAGTTAAAGATTTCATTTCCAACGGTGTGGACGGTATATGGAATGACATGAACGAACCATCTGTTTTTAAGGTGGATTATTGAACGTAAATTTTTCTTAATGTTGTACTGCTTTTTCATCTGAGTCTTTTGTTGCAGACAGTAACAAAGACAATGCCGGAGAATAATATTCACAGGGGAGATCCTGAATTTGGAGGTTGCCAGAGTCATTCATACTATCACAATGTATGCCTACTTTTCCTGCTGTAGCTTTATGTGCAAGTTGAATGTGAAAACATAATACAAGCTCTGAGAGAGAGAGAGGTCTACTGGTGTGCTTGCTGATGAAACTCCTGCTCCTTTACTTAATGATGTAATATGCTTATAAATTGACTTGGCTGCCTTTTAAGGTTTATGGGATGCTCATGGCACGATCAACCTATGAAGGAATGAAGCTAGCTAATGGAAATAAACGTCCTTTTGTTCTCACACGGGCTGGGTTTGTGGGTAGCCAGAGGTATGCTGCTACATGGACAGGGGATAACCTTTCTACATGGGAGCACTTGCAGATGAGTATCCCCATGGTTCTTCAACTGGTTAGTAGCTAAGTATAATCACTTATGTCTCTAAGTTTATGTCAGATGCAGGCTTTTCCCTTTTGAATTATACTGCCTGCTACCCCTCGTACCCGAGTCTGACACTAATCATGTAATATCTATTTGTTGTTTTTATTTAATTTTGTTAATATGACTCATTTTGATTAAGCAGACTCCAACAGTTCACTTCTTTTTGCATCTTAGGCAGCTTCAACTAATATTTTAAAGAATTTATGAAGGATCTACTAAAATGAAGTCTTCAATATTTTTCTGTTTGACTCGCCCTAAATCAATAATAAAAATGATGAAGTTTGCTAAGGGAATGGGACAATTAACAATGTGTTTTGATGTTCTCTTAGACCTTAGTCAATGAACTGCTTGCTTTTTATTGAAGAATTTTTAAGTTGATAAAGTATCCATGAGAGATGATTGCTATGGTAGATTTATTGCTTGATATTAGTATCTGATTCCTGTCTTGTTTCCATCTCTGTGCAACTAATTAGAACATGGTTATGTTAATGCAAAGATGTAACACACTATATTGCCCTATCATAGATTCTTTTATACAGTACTTAAAATTGGTATTTCAAGCTATTAATATTCGTTTCACTTTTTTCCCTATTTTCTGTTAAGAAATCTTGGCATTTATTGTTACATGACCGGACGTAAATCTGTTTCTCGCAGAATTAAATTCCAGAAACCTCTGTGTGTGTGTTGTACACGTGTATCATAAATGAGTTCTTTACGAGTAACAGGTATTGAAACAAATATATTACTCTTCTGATGAGGCAACTTTATATTCAGGGGCTCAGTGGTCAGCCACTTACAGGACCAGATATAGGCGGCTTTGCTGGAAATGCAACTCCCCGGATGTTTGGGAGGTGGATGGGTGTTGGTTCCCTGTTTCCCTTCTGCCGTGCCCATTCTGAGGCTGACACAAATGATCACGAGCCTTGGTCATTTGGGGAGGAGGTCCACTTCTTCTCTATAATTATGATTTATGAGTAGTCAACAATTTGCAAGTTCTGTTTAGTCAAATGACTTTTTTAATGTTTTTATGTCCTATCCCGTGGTTCGTCCTGAAAGATTATCAAAGTTCTGCTTATGTTCATGCTCAAAAAAGTATCAAAGCTCTGCATATGTTTCTGAGTGTAACCTGGTCCCTGATGGGAGTTTAAGTTTTCATGTTATACTCATTCATTTCCTCAAGTGCATGCACTGTCTCAATGCCTGTTATTGTTTCAATGGTTTATCAAGTCTCAAACATTCTTGATCCTTGTTCTGAAACTTAAAACATGTAGATTTTATAAGACCAGTCACATGACAATGATACAATAGTAATTCACATGTATTATCTGGATACCATGTCGAGAAGTGTGATTTTGTTACACATTTGATTGCATTGATGATTACAACTCTTCCTACATATATATATGAAATTCTTTTCTTGGACATCTTTAAGGTAATTAAATCTACAAATAACTGCCGATCACTCTAGAGGAACAAATCCCAATTATTCACTCTGGAGATACAAATCCGTACAATCACCCTAACAGAGATATTCATTTACTTCCCATTTAAATGGTCTAAAATAGCCATTTTATTTGCATCAGTTTTTACACTTTTATTGCAAGCTCAATATGTTGGTTCTTGGAGAAAAGTTGAATTTATAACTGTATGTACGTTTGAAGTCAACCATTGTTTTTTACATGGTTTTGTAAAGAGTTCCATTGCTTTGTATCTATCTTTAAAAAAAAGAAGAAAGAGGAAACATTATTAATTGCGTACGTACTCTCTGCTCCTGATATACTTTGGTTTCTGTTTACCTCATTCCCTGAAGTATGGGTTAATGACTGGTGTAGTGGTGCTAATAGCACGCTTTCTTGTTGGCATTCCCCTTGTGGATGGGTGATCGCCCTTTTGTCATGTTCACTCAAGGAAATCGATGAAGACGGATATATTTTGATATAGCTAATTGTGCACAGTGGATTACTTTACTTTATTCAAGTGTCTTCTAGATAACTAACCAGAATAATATATACTTTGTCACGTCTACTCTGTATGTAGATTTCTGATTTGACTTGGGATCTATCATCTTAACAGTGCGAGGAAGTTTGCCGCTTGGCATTGGAGCGGCGCTACCGTCTTCTACCACACATTTACACACTCTTTTACTTAGCACACACGAGGGGTACTCCGGTGTCTGCTCCTATCTTTTTTGCTGGTAAATTTTTCGTAACTCAAAATTTATTTAGCTCCACAATAAATGTGCATGAAAGCGTGGCTATATAGGACAAGATAGTCAAATTCCATAGTTTTGGTAGGTTAATCATTTGAAAGGAGTTTTCAAATGTTAGCTATCTTTCTTGGAATTTCTCATTTACTTTCTGTAAAGCCAAAAAACGAAAAGTTGGTGTATGGTTGTGGCTTTTGTGCAAGTTACTTGATCCAAAAATAACAAATTAGACATTTCAATTCAAGGATTTTGGTTTCTTTTTGATCATTTGTTTCAGTTTATTCATTCCCTATCGATAATATCAAATCTATTAGTAAATGAATAACATCAATTTTGTAGTAATCTGTTGCTTACTCTTGCAGATCCAAAAGACCCCGAGCTGAGGAAACTTGAGAACTCATTTTTGCTGGGACCAATTCTTATATATGCAAGGTTTAATTCTTTTTCCTTCACAGATGCGGTAGTAGGTGACTGTCAAACTCTGCATATGTGGTATCCTTTGTTTGTGTTCTACAATATACCCATTGCTAATATTCCTGTCTATCAGTCAACTTCATAGGTGGCATATCTTTCTGGTTATCATTTTAATCTATAAAGTAGATTAAGGGAAAACCAAAACATTTTGCTTGTTCCAGTAGGTGCCTATGTAAATGCTATCAGAAGAGATTAAAAAAAATCGATTTTTATCATGGTTAGTAAACAGTTAGGATACTACATTGTTCAACCCTGTTGTAAATAACAGGCTATTGTGATCTACTTTTCGTTCCAATAACTATAAGCCTAATAGACAATTTCTTTTATTATTTGGCAAGTGTTGGGTATCAGGTTTTAAGACGATACTAACTCTATCATGAGAAACCTCTTTCAGTCTTTCTTCATGCTTCTGGTTGGATTTTGTCTCAAAAACAGACTGCTAAATACCTTACACTACCTTGACTATACAATGCTCTTCATATATTGGCAACAATAATCCTTGTCTAAGCAGCACGGTCTGTTATCTATTTCATTGGTTTGCTTGTCGACCAATTTCACTTCCCAAATGATTGTCTTCAAACACCTCTGTATTCTCTAGGCAATTGACATTCATAGAGGTGATTGATATACTAGAGTGAACGAGATATTGCTAACTAATAAGTCTTTATAATGCAGTTGAGAATTGAGACTTCAGATGGAGAAAGTTGGTTCATTTTGCCTAACCTAATCCATATTTTCTTCGTTTGACTGCTTATTTTCATATATATGGGTCAGTGTGGATGGTTTAATCTGTCACGTGCATGCATATACTAACTCATTTTGTATTTGAGCAGCACTCAGCGTGATGAGGAATTGGATACAGCTCATCACAAATTACCAAGGGGCATTTGGTTGAGTTTTGATTTTGACGATTCACATCCGGTATTTATACTTGGGAACTGGATTAACCACTAGCATTATCACTATTTCAATTTGCTTTTAGTTATCATTGTTTTTATTTCTTGTAAAATTTTAGGATTTACCTGCACTATATTTGCTTGGTGGATCAATCATCCCTGTCGGTCCACTTTATCAGCATGTGGGTCAAGCTGATCCTAGTGATGATTTAACATTACTCATCGCCCTGGATGAAAATGGTAATTTTTATCTTTTATGTCATAGTAACATAGTTGACTCCCAAACTCCGGGTAAATTATGGTTAACTAGGTTTAGTTGGTTTAGCAGTTATCAGGAATCTCATCTTACTTTTTCCATCCCAATTTGTCCGATTTCATTTGTTGAGTGCTAAAGTTAACCAAATTTT
Source organism: Solanum corneliomulleri (assembly GCA_027704805.1). NCBI lineage: Eukaryota > Viridiplantae > Streptophyta > Magnoliopsida > Solanales > Solanaceae > Solanum > Solanum corneliomulleri. The sequence continues at coordinate 54,166,161 of JAKWIY010003059.1, forward strand.
GTAATCAAATTAATTATTTCATTTAAGAATATTAAATTCTTAATGCCTTCAGAATATAAAACTAGATTTAGAGGAAACCTCAATTGTTTTTCATGTTTTCAAAATTGCATCTCAGAATATGAATAACACCTAGAAAGATCAACCAAAAGACATAGCCAAAAAATAAGAAAGAGGAAAGAGCAATCAAAAGTTATTATTTTACTTGATAAAAGAGAAGGATTCATGAAATATCAATTTATCATGAGATGCCATTTCTGTAAAATTCGATAGAAGTAAGGCGTAAGGCCTGGAAGAATGTTTTTTTTTTTTTTTTGGGGGGGGGGGGGGGGCATTCTAGGATAAGTTATCCTGAATCAGAATGACAGAGCTAGGACACTGGTGGAATTTGGGAAATAACAGGAACAGTGCACTGAGATTGAGGGAATTGGTGTTGAATCAAGCCGAGAGAAATACTAGAAAATTCTCCCAAGATTCTTTTTCTTTCTCCTGTATGTGGGAAAAGAGTTCTTTAGCAGCTACAGCACTCAGCATCACCTATACTTTATCAATTTCAGGTAAAGCTGAAGGTCTTCTTTTCGAAGATGATGGTGATGGATATGAATATAGCCAAGGTGGATATCTTTTGACGACATATGTTGCTGAGCTTCAGTCTTCTGTTGTTACTGTGCAAGTCGCCAAAACAGAAGGAAATTGGAGAAGGCCAAAGCGCCGATTGCATGTTAGGATATTGCTGGGTAAAGGTGCTATGGTATGTTTCCTCATTCCTCATATATATTAGCTTTAGGAAAAAGAGAGACCATTTAAGATAGATGTGTTTAATTGGTGATTGTTTGCTATGGATCTCCTTATCCAGCTTGATGCTTGGGGTTCTGATGGAGAGATTATACAATTAGCAATGCCATCAGAAACTGATGTATCAAATTTGGTTTCTGAAAGTGAAGAGAAGTACAGAAATCGTCTGGGTAAACCAGCTCTTCCACTTGTCCAGCTTCACTTTTTTGTAATATTTTGCTCTCTCTCTTACTGCACAACTCTTACTTGGAATTGCGTCAAAAGTGGATCTCTCATCAGATGAAATGAAACTGTGCAAAATTTAATTGCTATTCAAGTTTATTTCCTAGATAGCACAGCACTGTTTAAACGTAGTACCCAAGTCAGACACCTGCACCCACTACTGGACACTCTCTGTGGTTTCTGTTCAACGCTTTTGAAAATATCATTAAATAGTAAAAGTGTGCTCTTTATAACAACTTAAGCTTTTAGATGAGATGGTCACACACTTCAAGCATGTCTAGAACTTCTATTGTAATTCTTTAACGTCAACGCTGGTATCACCCATTTGTGGTGCTTCATCTGTGCTTAATGCAGATGCACAAGAGAATGCTACAGTATTGCTGCTTCCATTAAATTTATTTTATTAGGTAGAGGGAAAAGCGATGATCTGAAATAATCATTAGGTTCCGGTTAAATGTAAAAACATGAGTTGGTAAAGCTTTTCCAAATTCTATTAATGTATCACCCGTTCCTGCCTGAAATGACTGCCAACTTGACGGTACATATTTAATGTCTCACTTTTTTAAAAACATTTTAATTTCTGATCGGAAATTCTGCATTTGTCTGGCTGCTGCTTAAAGTAGTCATCTAGATTGAGTGATTGCCGCGTCAGCCTTGAATAGTAAATCTTGAAAACATGGGGGGTTTGAAGGAGGATTCAAGGGAAATCTTTTGCAGGTGTTCCATTTTTCATGCTTTTCAGGGTGGTGAGGCCTAAGCTATTTAAGGATTATTTTGAAAACACTACATGGGACCCCTATTAGCTGTTGAATGCAGTGTGTTCTCTATCAACGAACTAAGAAGCTGGTTTTCCAATTATCACACTTACAGATTAGCAGAGTAGTTGGGGTTCTTTACTTTTGATGTCTGTTTTAGGTCTACCTATTCTTGGACATCTTATGGTGCAAGTTGTTTTATAACTGAAAGAAAATTTTGTTTCCATGTCGTTAATTAATTGCAGAAAGTGCTAAACGTATACCAGACGTGGAAACTATCTCTGGACATAAAGGAGTAGAACTTTCAAGGACTCCAGTTGTTCTGAAGAGTGGTGATTGGGAGCTGAAAGCGGTCCCTTGGATAGGTGGTAGAATCCTTTCTATGGACCATATTCCTTCAGGTATTGTGAGCTTCATAGTTCTTTTTTTCTTCGGTTATTAAATAACCTTCACTTTCTTTGCGTTTCTGCTGGTATATTCATCTAGCTTATTCATGTCCATATTTACATTGTAAGTATCCTTTATTTAATACATTAGTGACGTGTACACTGAAAAGTGTTTGTACACTACTTAAATTGGTCATGTTAAATATCTTCGAGAGGTTCTTTTAGTCGTCCACTAGACCAAAATGATAATTTAATCAGAATCCAGACTATACATGCTCACTTATCATATGTGATACTACCAACAATTCATTTCTCTAGAATCTTTTCTACAACAAACAAGTTAAGATTTTGACTGAATTATAAACCTGTACCAGTTTAATGAAACTTATAATCTTTCGCTATCTGAACAGTGGTTATCTTGTCCCTCCTCAGTTATTCATACAAGGTTTGAATTGAGAAATGGGTTTTCCATATTTCTATCTGATAAAAGAGCCTTCAATTGTTAAAGATTTCATCCTTTGTTTTGCTATATGGAGCATTGCTGTTTGTATTCTCGTCTTTTTTTCTCTGATCTGTACTTAGCATTTCTGTCCAACCAGATTTCTCCCCTGTTTTCTCAATGTTTGGAAACCTATAAACTTGATTAAAATACTGATATCAGAAGACATGCTGATTATTGATACTGTCCTATTCATCTATTTCCTTCTAACAGGAACTCAATGGCTTCACAGCCGGGTGGAAATAAATGGGTACGAAGAATATAGTAACCGTGAATACAGATCAGCTGGATGTACCGAGGAGTATTCAGTTATTGAGTAAGTAAATAATAAGTTCCTCATGTAGCTTGTTTCAAATAGTTTCTTGTTGGCAACCGAGGAACGCAATTAGTGCTAATTAAGTTCTAGCAATGACAACGTTTATTCTTCATTGATCAAAAATGGAAAACTGAAAATGATGCATGTGTAAATTCAAGTATCCAAACCATTGAATAAAATGGTTCATCTTTTGAGATTCAATTATAATGGAGACTTCAATATTTCACCTGATAGAAAGTTGTGCATGTCCTGTGGTCCAGAAGAAAGAAAGAAAGAAAGTGTAGCTGAATTTCGAAATAAATGGCTCCAAAATGTGAAAAGCAATGAAAAGCATGAGTGAACATATTAAAAAAGGAGCTGTTGTTGGATTGAGCTGAAATCTGGCTAAGATGGAGTTTTTTTTTACTCCTGATTGAAATGTGAAGAGACAAACCAGCCGCCTTTTAGGGTAAACTTGTCTTTTGTAAATCCTGGAAGGCATAGTGAAACTAGGTCTGAGAATTAGTTTTCTTTGGATATACTTAAAAATGAATTGCTGATTTGGAAGCAGGGAAAAGAGACAGAATTTTTAAGATTGTAGGATTAATCATTTAATCTGTCAAACAATTTATTTGATTGTTAAACTTCTCTAGCGGGTCCCTTTATGGTAGTCAGTTGTCGCAGAGTGTCTTTTCTGAGGGAATGGAATTATCTGGATTGTTCTTGACTCAAATCCAGGGGATAGTACTATATTTGAAATTATCTTCTTGTGATTTTCCGTAGTGACATTTGTTTAGAGAATTGGTGCACTGTTTTAAATATCAGGAAGGTTTTTTTCTAGAGAATTGGTGCACTGTTTTAAATATCAGGAAGGGTCAAGTGTTTGGCTTCTGATATGTTAATCATTTTAGAGTGAAGATGGATTTGAATTGGGTAATGTTGGGTGATAGTTTCTTGTTATTGATATGAAAAACAGACTTGGAAAGTTATTGTTGTTATTCACGTTGGGAAAGGGGCATATATTTCTCAAAATTGTAGCCAATGCATGATAGAACTTCTTCAGATATGGCATCGTCAAAAAGTTTTGGTGTAATTATGCTATGCACTTCATTTTCGTCCCATCTCATAAAGCGGTTCAATTTTGTCTTATATGCTAATTCTTCATTTATAGATTTTTTCTTCTGTATTTTTGACTTTAAAAGTTAGAATTTTGATTCATTATTGTATATTTTATTCACAAGGGCTTTTTTTCTTCTCTGTTGTTCACTTTAAATCTTCCTGTTCTGCAGACGAGATCTGGAACAGGAAGGAGAATCAGAGTCTCTTAGGCTGGAAGGTGATATAGGTGGTGGATTATTTATGGAACGATATATATCTTTGCCAAAAGACAACTCCAAGGTTTTCCGCATTGATTCTGGAATTGTAGCTCGTGGAGTTGGTGCTGGTTCTGGAGGATTTTCTAGGTCTGTTCTATCCTACATCTTATTATTGAAAACTACTTGTAGGATCTCTAATAACCACCTCTTGATATTTCGATTTTCTTACTGTCTACGCTGCATTGATTTTCAAAAATGTTGCAGCGTGTGAGATTCTCCAAAAGTAGTGCATATATGGATGTTCCAACGTAGGTGCGGCAACATTTTTGGAGGGTCTGAGCAACATAGCTTTACTTGTAGATTTTAACAAAAATAATTATTTTTTGGTCAATATTCTTATTTCTGTTTGTCATGTTGATAATAGCTGGTTGAAAGATACTCTCTCTTCCCTTTATATGGTATAGAGCCTCAATTTAATTCATTCCGTCTTATTTCTGATGGCTTTTTTTGGCATACTTTTTATTGTGTTGGTAGGCTTGTGTGCTTGCGTGTGCATCCAATGTTCACGTTGTTGCACCCAACTGAATCATATGTGTCCTTTACTTCCCTCAATGGGTCCAAGCATGAACTTTGGCCAGAATCTGGAGAACAAGTGTTTGAAGGAGATCTTCGCCCAAAGGGTACATCCTACTCTTTACTTTTGCTCACCTGACTTTTTTTTTAAATTGCGCACACATATTTGTGGTCATATTACTCTGAAGAAACCTGCTTTGCGCAAACCATTTCAATTTGTAAAAGCATAGCAGGAAGTAAAAGTAGATTACAGTGGATGGCCTGAACTTGGTTCTGGTGTAGGTATGTAAATATATGTAAATTTCTGAGATACTCGACCAGATTTGAATTAGTATGGTACCTTAGTAAGACCAGTGAAGTCACCAGGGCTTGCTTCTCTAGAGGAATATAGTAGTAAGACGGGACTGGAAGAACGGAAAAGACAAATTGGGAGTTATTTATAAGAAGATTCCTAATGAGGGGGGAAGTGCACAAATTGCACAAGTTACCTGTCAATGTGCAAAACTTCCAGTAAGCAACTTATTATCATTCCCTGTTCCAGTAATTCAGAAATATTCTCCCCATGTGGTGTTTCTTCATGCTTATTCCCTCTTCATCAGTTTTATCTATTTAAACTTTATGTAAGAGCTAGATGAATATATCGAAAGGGGCATGGAGATGCTTTACCTGGTCTATGCAGACACCTTAAGAAACGGGGATCAAAAGCTTGACAGGATGTTATGTAGGGAAAGATAAAGCTACAAGTAAAATGTGTAAAGCATCTCCTGCAAATATTTGAAGCACACATCCTTTTCCGGAATGTATGCTGAATACTTGAAACAAATTTGAGTGAAGGTGTTAGGCTGCAATGTTCGATATCAGTTGCTTTTATTTGCATTTTCACCTATTTAGCCTATTACTATTTTTGCCGATGTGGAATTTTTTTATAACACTGGTGTTCACATAAGCTTGCACACATGTTGACTATTCCATTAAGAACCTGCTATCTTCCACAAATACCAAAAAAAAGAAAAGGGTTATTCTAATCACTTAGAATTAGGCAGATGGAAATAAATCACCTAATGCTTTTCATCTCTACTGTGGTTTGATCAAACAGTCTTCCTAATCCTTGGTTTGGGTAAAATAACTCTAGCTAACAAAATATTTCTCGATGGTTGATAATTTGTTCAGTGTTCATTAGTAAATCGGGGTTGCACAATGTTTGAACCAGTGTTAATTGATTCCTTTTCAGGTGAATGGATGCTTGTTGATAGATGTCTTGGTCTGGGATTAGTCAATCGATTCAACATCGATCAAGTACACAAATGTATGGTGCATTGGGGTACCGGAACAGTGAATCTAGAGCTCTGGTCTGAAGAAAGGCCTGTCTCAAAGGACTCACCTCTTAAAATATCTCACGAGTACGAAGTGCAAAAGATAGCCTAAAACTCTCACCCAGCATTGACCACTTGTTCAATGAGCATTTTCTGGGATTGAAGAACAGTATACATTTCCACAAGCTATGGCCTTATGTAGATGGTGTTAAGTCAATAAGAATGACTCAGAAGTCATACTCACCTTCCTCCAGCTTATCATTGACAGTCCGTTCAGGGTTTCAAACTCAATGATGCAAACTAAACACGAGTTTTCCGATAAAACCTTGCTAGTCAGGGAAGAGGTTGTAGGGATAAGAGACAGAAGATTGTTAAACAGGACACTGTATGTGGTCCTGGAATGTCATTAGTTTTGGACTTTTGGTATGTAGACCAAACAATAAAATCAATGCAAGCCTACTGCTATAATTTGACAATTCACATAGCCTATGTAGAAAGGGGGACCTTGGGAAAAAGTAGTAACTCTAGGGGTTTGTCGGTATAGGAAGGGAAATGTTTTTCATGAAAATATTTTCGTAGAAAATAAGTTTTGGTCTTACTTCATTATATAATGGCCGGGGTCCGATCTGCATATATTAACATGGCTGCTCGTAACCCAACAAATAAAGTACATTATATAGTCCATTAACCTATATGAAAGTAGCAAATTATACCACACAGATAAAGTTTGGTGATCAATAACCAAAAAGTTAAGAACAATTAATTAAATCCAATAACCCCCCCACCCTTTGCATATAGCTTCATTAATAACCACCCTACTATCAAACACATTATTTTAAACCAATTTCTTGAATACACTAAACTCCATTTATCCATTTCATCTCAAAAATTAGAGAAAAAAAAGAAGATGAAACTTATGATACCATTTTTCTTGTAGAAAATATGGTTAAAGGGCCTTCTCCATTTGTTCCTCTTCTTCTTGTACTCAGCTTAGGATTACTTCTCCATGGCCAAAACATAAGTGAAAGTGTTTCATTAGCCCTTGATATTGAAGACATAAACTTCACTTTTTCTATTTTCATCCCTTTTTTAGCCATTGTGTTTGTATATTATACTACTCAATCAATCTTGGCATCTCTTATTATTATACTACTAACTTACACTGTTTTAAAAATTCTTCTTGGTCCACTTTTACTAGTAGTGTTACTGTGTTCGATAATTATTTATGCACCTTCTTTACAAGGTTACAACAATTATTATTATAGGGTGAGAGATGGTGAAGATGAGTTTAGAAGATGGGGATGGTTGTATATTATTTTGATCTTCTTGGTTTTCCAAGTGATGTTTTCTTCAACACAAGGTAATGAATGGGGACTTGCTATGCTTGGTTTGGTTATTTACTTCTTTTTTAACTTCTTTCGTGAGTAAATCTCAATCAGTGGACAGAATTATCTGGTACGTAGTTATGTTGGTGGATGTAGTAAGTACTCGGTGGAATTATTGAACCGCGAGCACCGTGACACCATCATCGTAAATAAAGAAAGAAAACTTTTCTAGTCAACGAAGTAGTACTTGATAGAGTTTGGTAAAAGGGGTTTTGGGGGGGGGGGGGGGGGTTGCCAAAAGAGTTATGTACTTGTTATATACCATGTTGTACTCGTTTCAAAGGGACAGTCAGTTACTCCATTCATGTAGGTAACTATTGTGTTTATGTTGGTGATTTCTTTGAATTCGCGTCGTCGCGTCATTGGATTTTTTCTATTTTTATTTTGTTGTTGTGTGTTTAATCTCTTGACAATAAAGCAAAGTAGGTGTGAACTTGCATCTTCTTTGCTTCATGGAAAAATGGTCTATGAATATTAAATAGTACTATTCATAATATTTAATCTAATTTGTGTTTTAAAAAAAAAACAAGTTAGACCAAATATTGGCTGTTATCATAAAATGATCTTCAAAGCATTTTGTGTTTCTCTCTTTCCATATAATCCACCAAGTACATATTGTTATCTCAGTTGACCCGTTTACTACCAAAATTCTTGTCCTTGATACGAAAAATCTAACAGAGACATTAGCGTGGATATTCTGACAAAAAAATGTGACATTCCATGCTCTCGAAGAGTGCGTTGTTGTGCTATCATATTCAATTATAAGTCTTTTCTATGTCTAGTTTGCAAAGAATCCCTGGTACCTATCCTTTCAGGTATATTCATTACCTATTAGTACTGCAGCCACAATCTATGAACCCTTAATGGACGCCATTTGATGTCCATCAACAAGTTTATTCACTACAAGTTTAGGCCTCCATTTTTTCTGTGGATCCTTCAACGCGTAGGTTAATGTTGAAGCCACCAATTCTCAAACTTAAAATACAACTTGGATTGTTTGATGGTTGTTGAAATCCTCATCCCAATCAATAGAGAACAAAAACCTGTTGAGTATTCTTGGTGAGATATCGCGATTATTTCCCTAGTTCCACATATACTTTCCCCCAAAGAAAGGAGGATTTATTAGTTCAACATCATCAATAATCTCTAAGAATTCAAGCAGACACTATTTCTTCTTTCAGCTTCAAATCTTGTGTAATAAATGGGAGCAAAGATTTTCTTATGTTGTAAAAATCATCATCCCAATCAATGGAGAAATAAAAATCTGTCATTTCTTGATGAGATATCGCGATCAATTCCCTAGTTTAACGTATAATTTCCCCAATAGAGAGGAGCATCTATTAGTTCAAGATCATGTATAACTCTAGCTTCAACTGCAGATCATGTGGTATCAAATTCCCATAAACCATACAACGCCTTCACAAAACAACCCGTTGTAGTTGCTGATTCCTACCATTGATCTCTTCTCCCAATCCGATAATTGGATCTATAAACCTCCTGAAAGTAGTAATTGTCAACATATCCAGTGTATTCCCACAAGTATTCATAGCTCGTCTCTTTGCTCTTATATTATGTCTCTTAACATTTCAAAATTGAGCATGTATTGCTTACTTCTACTCAAATCACATTCATTCATAACCATAAAAAAGATCTCATTTCAGCTGCCTGCCAGTATAAAAAAAAAAATCCAAAGTTGGAGGAGCGTCAATGGAGTTTCACAAAGTTCAGAAAGGGATACTTAAACTTATGGACCTCAAATCTCCCACAATCGCGATTATCTTCATTTGTTATTATATGATCCTGATTTAATTCATACCAAAAGTGTGACAAAAGTAAACAAAAAGATGATATAATTTCATCAAGAATATATAGGATACAGAGGTCATCGTACTCTACCTCTTATCGATGAAGAGGCAGCAAAGAACGAACCAAATCCACACAAAAATATGTACATCAACATTCGAGATTAGTAATACCTACTACATATCTCTATTACCAGTTTCAAAAAAGGAACAAAATAGTGACGAACTTTTAGCTTAATCAGTCATATCTTTGTATTTATTATTAGTCGCTTAGTGATACCCAAGTGGTGCTGGTGAGTCCTTCAGCTGTTGTCCTTGGTAATGAATGTCCTGCAATCAAAATTGAATAAATTAATTAGATGCATTAACGCATCAATCTTAAATAAGTCGAGATCATCAGCTTTTTTATGTTTCTTACAGATGCATAGTGGTTGACATCGCGATGATGAGCCTCATCAGCCCTAACAACCAAGACAACATCGCGGAGAGTGGCATCCTTAGGCAGTCGCCAGTAATCAATAGCAATAGCGGGAGCAGGAACGTTCTCAATGTTACCATTGTCCAATTCCTTGAGGAACTCGGTGTACGAATGTACAGCCTCTTCTTCCAAATATCCAACGATACGATGAGCCAATTTTGGGGAAACAAGGTAGGCAGCAAAGTAAGCGTTGAAGAAGACGCCTTGCACTGCGAAAACCAGAGCACGTTCGTATACATTTGGCTTTGCAACTTCCATGAAAGTCATCAAATGCATCCTCTCGTTTTCAGCTTCTTCTAACAGAGCTTTGATCCATCCACCACTCTGTTCGAATCGCCTCAATGACTTACAATGCAATAACATACCTCCCACCATTCCAGGCACCGCCGCCACTGTCTCTAACATCATTGCTCTGCAACCATATCTCCTCTGCACCACATCAAAATTAAATCATCTCTATGATCTCATATTCCTTTTTCCATTCGAAATTTTCGATTCAATTTCCCTATTATAAAATTCCGAAATTATGGGAAATTGCATTGAATTTTTTTTCCAGTTTCCTATATACTGGGGATTTTATTATATTACGTACCTGAAAAAATACATCAGTGGGGAAACGAAGGATCTTAACAGTCCAATAAGCAAATTTATCCAAAAACGTTACAGGCGCATGGTGTTTCGTCAGATCTATCGACATATCAGCTTCATAAGTCTCCCATGGCTAAATCAAAAAAAAAAAATCCACCATTAATCCCACATAATATATATCAGAAAAAATATGTGAAAAAGCTTTACTAAACTTACCCTAAAACAATTCCATTTCCATTCAGTACCATCTGGTTTAGTAGCCTTTGAAGGAGGAACACCCCAATAACTCACCACAGATTTACCAACACCACCGTTTACAGCGGCGGTGGCGGTGTTTTCCACTTTTTTGTCACTACTTTCCTTCTCTTGTTGCTTATCATTCAAAGCCGCAGTACTAGCGCTCCGTGAACCCATAGCCGAAAAATGCCTAACCCACGTTACTGCCACTTTCTCCGATGGATTCGCCGGAAAACCATGCAAAAGTCCGGCAGCGACTCCACCAACAACTCCGGTCCCGGGATTATTTCGCAGAACTGTAGTTGAAAAGTAACGTGTAACCATATGACCCATGACAACTCGTGTCATCCTTGTTGCTCCACGGGTCATCATGTTTGATAACTTCCGATCAAAATCTGGAATCAAAAAAAATGTTCGCCGGAAGTTTGGAAAGAAACTTGAGGAAGAAGGCAAATAATAATATTATATATATATATTTTATTATATGTGATGGTAATAATTTCTTTAATGAAATACACTCATTTTATATAGGCTGAGATTTTTCTATTTATTTTAATTAATTTTATTATATGGTTGGTTCGTTCAAGCTTCGCGTGAACACTGTGTGGGACAGGCGGTTATGTGTATTTAATTAATATTTAATATTTATGGTTAATGATTTTTATTTTTTTTTAGATATTTTAAAGACGTGAGGTTAAGTAAATTCTAGACAAAAAGGAAATGACTAAAATGACCCCGGTCTAGTACCATTATTTTGACTTGAAAATCAATTATGTTGAAAATATGACTAGAAAATAGAAATTCATATCATACATATTTTCTATTATTGGGAACTTTTAAAATTTGAAAATTACACCAATTTTTTATATTTTACAAAACATTCATCATTTATGATTTTGGCCTCAATTTTAACCATAGTTTATTATAATTATATATACACATCATATTTTATATATTTTTTATTCGAATTTACTCTTTTAAAGTCATTTTCAATCAAAAGTAAGTAGCAGTTTTTTTTAAATAAAATCAATGATATTTTGTTTTGGGTTTTTCCTTTCTTTCATATTCATATTAAAATAGTATTCGTTGTCTTGCGTTTTCATTATAAAATGATAATATAAAATTACGAATATTTTAAATGGCTTTTAGAATTTAGAAATATAAGTCATCTTTCTTTAAAAAGTTGAATATTTGTATCTAAATCTATAATAAACTTCACCAAAAAATAGTTCGTCAAAAGTATTTGAAAATCTATAATCAACTATTAGCTTACTAATAAATATTATTTCCCTGACTTGACATGGAGTTTAAGAGTATAAAGAAAGACTTTTGAATCTTGTGATCCTAAATTAAAGTTAGGTCAAATATACAAAATTGTCCTTCGATTTTGTGGCCTTAAACATGTCACGTAGAAAGTTGAAATTAAAATGTACAAAAAAAAAGTTATTCCTTTTTAAAAAAACTGAAAAGAAAATGAGATCATTTTTTTCGAAACAGAGAGAGGCATAATTATAAACAGATAAAGTAGTGGTCAATTCAAATTAAGAAATATAAATTCCAAGGGTAGTTCTGGAATGAATGTCAAAAGTATACAGTTTTGTGTTTAATTTTTCTTTTTCATTTTGGAGGAAAGTGGGTCTTGGGGAACAAGTAAAAAAAGAGGTTTCGTGGGGAGTAAGCTGAGTTGGTCAAAAGTCATTGAATCATGCATTTGCAATTAATGTAAAGCACACTATTCTTAATTAATTGATTTTTTTCTTAATTAAGCCTAATTAATTAAATTTTTCTTTAATATTATTCTTTAGTTGCCAATAATAAGACAGAGTACAGGCAAGCCACCCAGAAACGGCTATAATTCTGACACGTCATTGCACCAGTCACCAATAGGTTTTTTAATTATTTTTTTTAAAAAAAAAATTAGGCAAAAGATAAAACATTAATGAGGATATGAAGGTGAGAAGTAAATAATAATTGCTTAATATCTAGTTTTTCTTATAATATTACTATTAATTATTTCTTCATTCTTCTACTTTCTTAGACTTCAATATTATTATTATCATGTGTTGCTTTTTTTACTTTTTTTCTCTTATTCTATTGTTTGTTGTTATTATTGATATTTTCTATTATACTCCTTTTCCTAGTTATTTGGTATTGTTTTATTTGAGTTGTAAATTTATTTAAATAACTTATAAAGTAATAATAAGAAAGTTTACACCCATCTTCTTAAATGAGATTTGCTAACTATGTTAATATATATACATAAAGAATAAAATTTAACATTAAGAATCAAAGCCAGATCTTGATTTAATAAGGTAGATTTTTAGGTTTTTATCAATAAAATTATCGTAGATTTGAAATTATCTAAGTTTAATATATATAATTTTATTAAAATTTTAATAGTTTTATCATATACCTTTATGCTTTGAGTGGGAATGTTGATTTTCTATGAATCTCATACTTATATTCTCTATATGCCACTAATAATTTTTTTTTTTTTTTGGTAATGATTTTGATATACAAAATTATTTTTTTTAAATAGAAATATAAAGTAGAAATTGACACATAAGATTCAATATAATCCAATCTATATTTCAATATTTTGGAGCAATTCATGAGATCATATATTCTTTGTTACTATAATATTTTACAATTTTAAAAATAATTATATTTATATAATTTCAAACTCCTCACATAATTAATAATTACATACAAAGCAAAAAACAGCTCAAGATTAATACAAACATATAGAACAAATTAATGGAAAGATTCAACACTATCTATTAATTATCTATATATGAATAGACATTTTTTTTTTTCTTCACTTCAATGGTATCCAATTGGGGCAGGGTAGTCCTTCAACTCATGCCCTTGACACTGTATATCCTGTGTAACAAAAAAATAAATTAATTTTTTAAAAAACACAAATAGTTCTTTTTAATACTATAAAAATTCAAACGTAAAAAATTGAAAGTATGAGAAATCTCACCGAAGCAAAGTGATTTAGGTCCCGATGATGTGCCTCATCTGCCCTAATAACAGTAACGACATCTTTTAGCGTTGCATCGGCCGGCAAACGCCAATAATCAATAGCAATAGCCGGTGCAGGCGAGTTCTCGAAAAGTCCCTTTTCTATATCGATCAAAAACTCTGTATACGAATTTACTGCTTCTTCTTCTAAGTAACCAACAATTCGATGAGCCAATTTTGGGGACGCTAAATAGGCAATGAAATAGGCATTGAAAAATACGCCTTGAACTGCAAAGACTAATGCACGTTCGTACCATTTCGGATTTGATAATTCGATAAAGGTCATGAGATGCATTCGTTCGTTCTCTGCTTCTTCGAGGAGGGCTTTGATCCAACCACCACTGTGCTCGAATCGACGGAGGGATTTACAGTGGAGGAGCATACCACCTACCATACCTGGCACGGCTGCAACCGTTTCTAGTAACATAGCATGACACATGTGACGTCTCTGCGAAATTAAATGTACTGTTAGTGTATATAAATTAAACGTTACATGTATAGGGTTATAATAGGTAATGGTCCCTTGTGTTTTTTGGAGTTGAGGATATTTGGTCTTTTAAATAAGTTCACTAAAATTGAGTATGAGCAATTTTTGTTCAATCATTTAAATGAATATATATTTATTAGATTTGATAGAAACTATGAGAGGGAAAAAAAGTTTCTGAAGGAATTTATATTTAGAGGTCTAATTGAATGTCTAATCTTGTTTATTTAATTTTTATGTGTAATGGAATTTCTTTTATATTGCAATTGTTACAATTTTATGGGATTTTAAAAACAATTTTCTAGTTAAATTTTATCACCTAGTCGAATTTTTTTAAATAACTTTAAGAGATTCTCTACGATGAGCTAGGAAATCGTACATATAACTTCATTATGAATCACCATATTTTTGAGCGTTTAAATTTTAATTTTTCGTTCGTATCAATCTATAAAATTTTTTGTGATATGACTTTCAATCGATTTTTTTGAAACAAAATTCCCTGTTAACACTTTGTTTGGATCATTGTTACTCATTGGTTCATAATGTATTATGTTGTATTGTACTCTATTGTACTGTATTGTATGGTAGATATAATGTTTGGATAGACTGTATTGTTTGTTGTTGTTTAATAATATTTTAATTGTTTGGTTTGATAGTATCGTACTTATTGTAATTTATAAATTTACTAAAATATCCTAATTATTCTAGGGTAGGAGGTTTTAGTAGATTCAAATAATTAAGATAAAGGATAAAATAGTATTTTGAAATATTATGTTAATATATATTTGAAAAAAGAAATTAAGTAACAATGAGAACACACCAAATTGGTTGTTCCATAAAATAGTGATTTTCATTGTTACTTAACAATGAAATTTAATAATACAATACAACACATTTTAAGAAATAATCAAAATAAACATTGTAAGTATAGTAACGGTTGAGATGCTCTTTTTTAATTTATTATTAAAAAATATATCTAAAGGAGTATTTTAAACATACCGCGCCGATACCATTTTGTCATTTTCTCCAACTAGTGCGGTAAGCTCACGTTGTCTTTTTTTTTAAAAAAAATAAAAATTATTGAGATCATTATTTAGTTTAATTTAATATTGAAAAAATGTTGTTGCAATAATTTATAGTAGTAGTAAAAAAATCATTAACTAATTTTTTTTTTTTTTTTTTTAATAATAAGAGAGTCAAGATGTTGACCTGGAAAAACAAGTAGGTGGGGTACTTTAAAGATTGGACTGTCCAATAAGCAAACTTGTCCATAAAATTGGTAGGCATATGGTGCTTCTCCACATCAATTGAAATATCAGCTGAGTACGTCTCCCATGGCTGTCAAAACCAAAAAAAAATAAAATATAATTAAAATTATGAATTTAAGTTATATATAGTATCGATATAAAATATTTTTACGCGATCAAGTTATCTAAAAGAGATTTAGTTATAGCCTTATAAGTAAGTCATAATTTAAAAATATACTTCCTCTGTCTCGCTTCAGAGGGAGTACAAAAATATGTCATTCTTTCTGACTAAAAAAGAAAGTCAATCATATAAAATGGAATAAAGAGAATATATTATTGGCGTACGTACCCTAAAGCTGTTCCACTTCCATGGTGTACCATCTTCCTTGGAGATTTTGGGAGGATCCACCCCCCAATAGCTAACAATTTTCTTAGCCTTGTCACCGGCGGCGTTGGTTGCATTAGTGTGTGGTGGTTGATCATGTGTTTTTTGTTCTTCTTTTGTTTTACTAGAAGTATTCATATTACTCCAATGACGAACTTGTACAATGCCTCTACGGGGCAAAAATTCGCCCCGTAATTGCTTCATAAGTAAACCAGACATTTTCACTGCTGCATTACGATTCATATTCAAATGATTGAAATTTAACGATGTAAGAAATGTTGATGATTTTTTTTTTATGGTGAAAAATTGTTGGTTTATATATAGTTTTTAAGTTGAAAAAAGTGGAGGAATATGATGTAATATATGAAAGTGTGTGAGAAAGTTCTTTGGAATTGACTTTTCCATAGTATTGGGAGAGTGATATTGCTTCTTGGTGGTGGCCAACTTTTATTTTACTTTGACTTTTAGTTATGGAAATTTTCATAATTTCTTGGAGGAACTAATATGAGAAATTGGGTTGTATATCGGTCGTTTTGGTTCGGTTTTTAAGCTTATTGGGTTGGTTTATTGGTTATGGGTTTGTAGAGATGTTAAATCGTTATAGAACCATTAAGATATTGGTTTATCGGTTATTGGTTTATCGGTTTTTGATCGTTATCGGTTTGGTTATCGATTTAATCGTTAAGATTTGACACAAAAGAAAAAAGGGGACTAACTAAATAAACCATGTACTTGAGTTCACAAGTTACATCTTGCTCAAAAGCAAACTCTTTTACATTGTAGAATAATCAAGTATTTGAGACAACCAAAAATAAAAGTAGGAAATTAAACTCTAAGTTTGAATGACTTTTAATTTTGACTTAAAAATATAAATTTTATTTTATGATTCTATTTTTATTATTTTAGCTTAAAATTAATCTTTTTTATTTAATTATCCACCTTTTTGTAAATATTTAAAAATTATTTTGACTTGAAATACTTATAATAATCCAATCCAAATAGACTATTAAGTTCCTTAAATACCATAAATTCTATTTTAGTGTTTATAATATTTCGCTAAGCATTTATAACTTTCAAAAAAAGAGATCAAAATCACATGTTATAATTATATAAGGTTAGTGTTTAATCATATAACATAAAAATGAAAAATAGAATTTAACAATAATTGAGGGTACGAAAAACACTATTCTTCCAATATATCATGGTTAAATTGTATTACAATAATTTTTCTTCAAATAAACAGTTCTTTATTGTTATCTTTTGTTTTTTTTTATTGTTAATTTTGATTAAGTGGTTTGACTTTGAATCAGATTAGCAAAATGACTCGTAAAATATATTTATTTAAGCTTAAAAATGTTCCTTATTTTAAAATCTAGAATGCTGCTTAACACGATTGAAAAGCTTTTGAACAATTATATTTTGACCAAAAAAGACTAAATGCATTTAACAATAATTTTTGAAAATCAAATCTCAACTTCAAACTATTCAAAATCAACTTCTTTCTTCTTTTTTCACTCGATTTAAAGTCTATATTAAAGTCTTGATTAAATGAAGATTATGCACTGCTGGGCATCAAATTTAATTACTTGAAAACTACAAGATTCTTCAAATATATAGATTATATATTCCCTTTTGTATTTTTTTTTACTTGTTCAATTTTGATTTTTTACTTATCTTTTGTACTTATCATTTTTGACTAATCAAGAAAAGATAATATCTTTTTACCAGTTATACATTCAATTTATTTGGAGAGTTAATGTTTTTAAAAAGGGTAGAATATCTTTAATGAGTAAATTGACTTGAAATTCTATCAATTCAATCATAAAAGTAAAATGATAAATTCACTATGTTAATTATTATTTTCTTAATAGATGTACTTAGTCAAAATTGGACAAGTAAATAGAAATGGAGAAAGTAAGTAAAAACTGATATAAATAGTATGTATTTAAATATACATAGCTATATTTTATTATAGTTTTTTTGAGAAAAGAGTCAAATGCCCCTTAATCTATTATCGAATTTTTAACTACACACTCATATTTTACGGGGTCCTTAATACCCCTCTATACATTTTAAAATGAAATATATAGCCCCCCTAAAAGATCACAACCAAATTTTTGTTAGAGAGTGAACACACTCGCCTGCCACGTTATATATATTAATTTTTAATAAAAATTTATGATATCTTTCTTTATTTTATTTTTCTTTTATATTTTTTTCTTTCTCTTTCCAGCCATTTTCTTCATTTCTTTTTCTTTCTTCTTTTCTTTTTCCTTTTTTTGCCATTGAAAAGAAAATTTCTAAGTTTTTTTATTTATGCTAGTTTTAAACTTACATTTATGGAATGTAGAGTATGAAATTTCAAGTTTTATTATTAAAAGGTAAAGTTATAAATCTTTGATAATCTTTCATTTTTTTCCATTGAATAATCTTTTTCCCACCGTTTTCATCTTCTTGCAAACATCAAAAGTTTATCATTTTGAAAGGTAAAATTTAGTAAGAATTTTAGTTCTAACCGTTTCATCTACTATTTGATTGATACTCAAGTTATTTCATGGATGAATTTGTTGAATTCTTCAAATTGAGGTAATGGATACATAACAATGGATCTTTTCATTTCTATTTTCAAAATCACACATGGGTTTTGTTGACAACCCAAAATTCTTTTTGAACTTGAATTTAAATTATTAAACTAGGGCTTTAAAAAATCAAGATAAGAATTTGCTAATCCATTTGGTCATGTGGTTAGACATGATGATTATCAATTTTAATAGGGAAAATGTACAAGTACCCTCTCAACCTATGCTCGAAATTTCAGAGACACACTTATACTATACTAAGGTCCTATTACCCCCCTGAACTTATTTATACGTAATTTTCTACCCCTTTTGAGCCTACGTGGCACTAGTTTGAAAAAAAGAGTCAATCAGCATTGGTCCCACAAGATAGTGCCACGTAGGCCGAAAATGAGTAGAAAATTATTAATAAAATAAGTTCAGATGTTTAATAGGATCTTTATATAGTATAAGTGTGTCTCTGAGATTTCGGGTATAGGTTGAAGGGGCACTTGTGCATTATCCCATTTTAATAATATTAATAAGGAGTTGATTTTCAAAATTTTCCAATTTCGTGCACAAATTGAAAACAAAATTCTAAAATAAAGAAGAATAATGAAATTTCATGGTGAATCCAAACTTAGAGAAGGTGAGTGATAGGAGAGATTTGGTTTATGAAAAGAAAATTTTAAAAATAAAATTTATTATTTGTTTTGGTCCTCACTCTCTTTAATAGAGTGAGATACATTCACTATTTCTACATAAGCGTTTAGAGAGTAAATTATATCAGTTTTAAACAGTTCAGGAGGGTAATAGAACACCCGTGAAGTTAGAGTGTCTAGTTGGAATTTCAGATATAATATAGAGGGACTTTACACCATTTTCTCTAAAAAAAATATTCAAAATTATTTAACTACGATTAGATTATATCTTGATTAAAAAAACAGTACGGTAAGTATTCACCAAGAAGATGAGATGGTAAATGTTGAGTTATATCACTTAATGAGTGTGAAAAAAATATATAGTAGCGAAATTAGAATAGTAATTATTTCATTATATTCTTATATAAATAATAAAGTTTAACTATTCTTTTGTAATATTATTTAATACTAAAAGAACATCTAATAAATTAATAGAGATAATTTAGTATTTCTCCATCTCAATTATATAATTTGATTAGATATAAAATTTAATTTTACTAGATATAAAATTAAGTAATATGAAAAGACGGTGCAATATTTCAAAACTACACATATTCATAAATAAATTTTTAAATAAAGGAGTACATCTTAACAAACTTTTTGTCAAATATATACGACCCATTGTGACTGAAATGTTAATGTATAGTTAAATATTTGTGGATTATAAATTTATGTGTCATTCTTTTTTAAAGTAATTATAAAGAAAAGTATGAGATATATTTTTATTATTTTTTCATGATAGACACAAAATGCAGTAAAACCACATATTTATTTTGGAGCGGAGACTGGAGAGACTCTTCGGGAGAAACTACGTAATAAAATATATTTTACTAATCAAATATATTATTTTTAGGAGAAAACTTACATATATATTTCACTAATGTATATTATTATATTTATATTTTTAAAATATTATGTATCTAGAAGTAATTTACATGTATTTGAGATATCAGATACATAAGAAAATATTTGTCGAGATTTGTTATATATTAAAAATAAATATAAATTCACTTGAATATAATTTATCTAGAACAAACTTAACTTGTGTATTCTGAGGTACATGTATTTAGACGTATCTAAATATACTTAAATCTAATAAAATTTGTAATAGTACAAATTTGAGTGTATGTAAGTTATTAATTCTCTTAATTATTTTGATAGGGTATTTGATTTTGGACCAGAGTTTAATTTTGACACGGAATAATATGGGAGAATATATCCTAAGGTGATATTCACACGTATATGTGGGCCTTGCATACTCCAAAAAATCCTTTGGAGGCACGTCAAGTTTTGAGAAGAAAAAAAAAAAATATAATGACAAAAATTTCACTTTTAAATTCTTTTATTATTATTAATATTTTTTTAATTTTTTTTTATATTTTTATGCATCAGATTAATGTATCAATGCATTAAATTGATGTATCTCGTGTATTAGAATAATGTATCACGCGTATCAAATTAATGTATCGTAAATGAAATATACATCATATTAGTGTATCATGTATGAAATGTATTGTATCTTACTTAACAATTAAAGTATCCCGTACATCAGAATAATGTATCAACGCTTATATTATTGTATCAGTTTGAGGAATTTATGTAATTATAAAATAATAAAGGACAAATGATAATTTTACCTTAAAAGTATGTGATTTCTGTTATTTGCCCCCAAAAAAAAGGGAAAAGGGTCAAAAGTACCCCCTCCAACTTTAATTTATTGTCTAAATTTACCCTCACCGTTAAAATAAAGTTAATTTTACCCATCGCCGTTAAAATAAAGTTAATTTTACCCCTCCTGTTACTAAATTCACCAAATTTACCCCTCATTAGACGGATTGACCCAAATTGTCCCGAATTTTTTTAAAAAACCTTAATCCTTATTTTAACCCAATAACCCGACTCTATTTAAATCAACCTTAATATATATCCAGGATACTTCACAACCTACAACTTCTAAATCCCTGATCCTCCAGAACCCTTACTCTGCACTCAGAAGCCATCACAACATCTAAATTCGGGATCCTTCACAACCCACAACGTCTAAATCCTGAATCCTCTAAAACCCATATTCTAAACTCAAAATCCACAACTTTCAAATTTTGGATCGCCACTTCACACATAATTCAAGCTGAGGCACAGAGTGCAACCACATCAGCTACTCAAACACTACATCCATCCCTAATATCAAACTAAATCAATTCAGTCCACAATTTAATCAATAACTACATCTTCCCTTAATAACAAAATACAAAAAAAAAAATCTATTCATTGCACTTTATCAACTCACTGTATCTAACAAATAATTTACCCAAATTCAGCAGCAGCTAAGCTAAAATCTGATCCTTCAATTAATATACTAAAATTGAGTGCACAATTTAATCAATAACTACATCTTCCCTTAATATCAAAATACAAAAAAAAAATAAAAAATCTATTCATTGCACAATTTTAGCAACTCACTGTATCTAACAAATAATTTACCCAAATTCAGCAGCACCTAAGCTAAAATCTGATCCTTCAATTAATATACTACAATTGTAAACTAAAAACCGATGATTTACACGTGCGATTAACATCATTAACGCTAAATCAGTAACAAAATTGAATTAAAAATAAAACACAAAACGAATCAACTAAAAACACTGAATTCATTCGAGTTAAACACAAAATCAACACGGAAAACAAAATTATTATCAATTTTTTAATAAACAGCTTAAAATTAGCAAATTTACTTACACTATGTAAATTTTGGTAGCCATTTTCGATTTGGATGAAAGATTTGAGAACAAGAGTTGCAGAACCATAACTGTCTTTTCAGTATATATATTTATAATTATAGTTGCTAAACACTGTCAATTAGATTTGGGAGAATGGGTAAATGGGTATAGGAGATTTGGGAGAATGAGGCCGGGTTATTTTAAACGGGGTCGGGTTATTGAGTTAAAATAAGAATTATGATTTTTTTTTTTAAAAATCGCGTCAGTTTGGGTCAATTCGTTTAATGAGGGGTAAATTTAGTAAAGAGAGGGGTAAAATTAACTTTATTTTAACAGCGAAGGGTAAAATTAACTTTATTTTAATAGCGAGGGGTAAAATTAACTTTATTTACGGCGATGATAAATTTAAATAATAAATCAAAGTTGAGAGATATTTTTGACCCTTTTCCCAAAAATAAATCATCACTAGTCATTTTCAAGTCTTCATAATTATATAAGAAAAAATTACAAATTATTATTTTTCAATTTTTCTCTAACGCGTATTTTTTAAATGCAAGTATCTTGTGACTTTTTTTTTTGCTTGGAAAATTCGTATGTTTGAACCATTATTTGATTGAATTAAAAAAAAAAGAATAATTAAAAAAATTAAAATTTAGTTGTTGTATGTGGACATATATATTGGTTACAAATAAAGTTAGCAGAAGGTTCTAAACATTTGAGTGAATGAAGAAAAAAAAAAGGAATAGACCAATATTTGCATATATATACTGAAGTTCATTATTATAAATATTAAAATAAGATTTGTTTTATTTAACAAGTGTATCGAAGAGAAAAATTTCACTAACGATGTATGTTAATCACGAATTTCACATTTTTTAAATGCAGTCAACCATATATTATTATTTGTATTTCTAAATCATGAAATTATTAGTTGTAAGTTGGGATGACAATAGGGTGGGGTGGAGTGGATTGCACGTATATCTGATTTTAGAGTCCGAAACTCAAAGGGTAGAAATTTTTTACAAAAATTCCAAAACGGTATATAAAATTTTATATGTTACCAAAACGGTAAATCACTGCAGGAGCAGCGATTTTAAAAGTAAAATCGCTGCTCCGGCAGCGATTTAGCAAAATTTTTTTTTTTTAATAAAAAAATGAAATCGCTGCCCGAGCAGCGATTTCAAAAAAAAAAAAAAAAATTTAAATAAATCGCTGCTGGGGCAGCGATTTATAAATTTTTTTTTTTTAAATCGCTGCCCGAGCAACGATTTATTAAAAAAAATAAAAATAAAAAAATTTACATAAATCGCTGCTACGGGCCACGATTTATTTAAAGAAAAAAAATTCCTTATTAAATCGCTGCACGAAGCTTTTTTTTTTAAAAAAATATTAAAATTTTTTAATACAGCAATTTTATATTAAAAAAATTATAATATTTTTTAAAATTAAATATATAACTTATAAGAAAAATTTTATTAAATCGCAAAAATGTTAATACCGTTTTGATTAATATAAAATTAAAAAAAAAAATTATTAAAGAAAAAATCGCAAAAATTTAATACAGCATTTTTATTATATAAAAAAATTATAATATTTTTTAAAATTAAATAATTTTTCTTATAAGTTATTTATTTCTTATAATTTTTAAAATTTTAAAAAATATTATAATTTATATATATATATAAAATCGCTGTATTAACATTTTTGCGATTTAATTTTTTTTTTTAATTTTATATTAATCATAACGGTATTAACATTTTTGCGATTTAATAAAATTTTTCTTATAAGTTATATATTTAAATTTTAAAGAATATTATAATTTTTTTTAATATAAAATCGTTGTATTAAAAAATTTTAATATTTTTTTTTAAAAAAAAGCTTCGTGCAGCGATTTAATAAGGAAATTTTTTTCTTTAAATAAATCGTGGCCCTAGCAGCGTTTTGATAAAAAAAATTTTTTTTTTTAAAAATAAATCGCTGCCCGTAGAAGCGATTTATGTAATTTTTTTTTTGAAATCGCTGCTCGGGCAGCGATTTCATTTTTTATTAAAAAAAAATTTTTCTTGCTAAATCGCTGCCGGAGCAGCGATTTTACCGTTTTGGTAACATATAAAATTTTATATACCATTTTGAAATTTTTGTAAAAAATTTCTACCCTTTGAGTTTCGGACTCTCTGATTTTATGATGGTTCATATTTGATTTTAATTTTTAACACGTTATTTCCTTCGTTTCAAAAAGTAAAATCTAGTATGACTTGGAACAGAATTTAAGAAAAGAAAGAAGACTTTTTAATCTATCATTCTAAATTTAAGTTTTGTCAAATGTACCAAAATGCTCTTTAATCTTGTGGTCTTAAACATATCATTTGGAAAGTTAAAATTAAAGTCTTGCCAAAAAAGAAAAGGGTCGTTGTTTTCGAAATAAACTAAAAAGGAAATAGGGACAATTTTTTTAAAACGGAGGGAATATAACAATGATAAAATATTATTTATTAAGATAATTTTTTTAAATCTACTAAAATATTTAATAGTAAATGAAAATACTTCATTAAAAAAATAATACGATTTCTTACATGTTTCCTAATTGACCTAGAAAAATAAAATTTTAAGTCATTATTTATTAAATTAATATAAGTTTATGAAAAAATGAATTTATTTTAGTATCAAATTTAACTAAAAGAAGAAAATATTATAAAAATTATGCGGGGAGAAGCAAAGTGGGACGGATTAATAAAGAAATTTGTCACGCTAGATTATGAGTGTCAAAAATGAATTCAAACATAGGTAACCCATCCACCCCGCCAAAATGTTAAGGTTGGACTCAAGATAATTTGAATTTGGGTTCAATATCAACCAATTCAAGCATAACTCATTAAAGAGAATCCTCAATTAAGCCCAATTAAATATGAAATTTGACCCGCTTTAAAACTTTTTTATTAAGATATCTTCCTATATGTAAGGTACGTATTAGTATCTATTTAACAACTTTTAAGATTTATATATCCATTTGTTACTTTTTTTATAAAAAAAATATCGAGCTAAATTTTAAATTGTGATTATAAAAATTGAATATCAATATGTTAAATTTTTTAGATTAATCCGGTCAAATTGGGTGGGTCAAAACCCAACCCGTTTTTAGCCCATTTGAGCACAACCCATTTGAGCCAAGAGTAAACTTGGATGGGTCAAGACCCAACCCGATTTCTATTTTCAACCCATTTTAATAACCCAAATCGCCATTTGATACCCCTACGTTGGGCATATCAAAAAGTTTGAGGGTTAAGCTCAATCACCTTGTCCCCAACCCGCTCCTAATAAGCATCTCTTAAATCAGGAATGTATCTTAATTTTACTTAATTACTTTGTTAAGGCAAGACTTTGATTATTATTATTTTTTTTAAATGATTTTGCTTAGATAGGCAATTGCAAATATTATTTTTAAATTTGTTTTTTTAAAGGCAATTGTGAATATTCAAACATACTAATCAACATCCCTTAAAAAGGAAATAACATCTATGAAATCCGTCTTATTCAGTATCATGTTGATGGTCTGATATTGTGCATTTTAATATTAAAAACAAACATATTAGAAAAAAAGGATAATACTCAATTACCCCTCTAGCCTATATCCAAAATCCCTACGACACATCTTATTTTTGATTAAGTCCTATTATCCCATCCAACTTTTTTTAAAAAGTAATTTATTACCCCTTGCGTGTCTACGTGGCAATAATAATCTGCAAGGTCGAAGTGTTTGTTGAACACGCGCCGGGACCCACTTTTCCAGCTTTCGATAAAGTAACTTTTCACTTCTCAAGTTTGAAAAGCTGGCGTTTTATCTTTTCCGAATTAATTTTACCAAAAAGTAGATGAAGTAGAAAGAGGGAAAGTCTTGCATGTGTGGACGGGATCGATTTCAAAGGTTAGAAATTAGATTTCCAACTGAAATTTGATTTTCGATGTTGGATTTTGGGAGTTAATTTTAAACATTGTCAAAACTTATTCAACTCGGATTTTGTCATAACCCGAACTTTATAAACATTGTCAAAAAAAATAAGAATTAATAATCGACATAAAAAGATGTAAAGAACATATTAAATTTTACTTTACCTTTTCAAATCAAGGAGCTATTTAACTTGAATGATAATGGATGGAGCTTCTTCAAAAATGAAGAACCATGAACATGGGGTTATTTTTTGAAAAGAGGAAGAAAAACTTGCTTTTGAGAGAAACAATAAAATTTATTTTTGATTTTTTTTCAAATTGTTTTGACACGTGGCTAACTTTTATTGGTCATTGTTAGCCAAAAATCTGCACTCACTCTGCACACACTCTGCACTCACGCGCCCTACATGGGTGAAATCATGATTATTTCCACGTAGGCACGCAAGGGGTAATAAATTACTTTAAAAAAAAGTTGGAGGGGGTAATAGGACCTCATCAAAGATAAGGTGTGTCGTAGGGATTTTGGGTATAGGCTAGGGGGATAATTGAGTATTATCACTAGAAAAAATGATAGAGATCGTATCTCTAAATTTTCTTATTATCATTATCACCTATTAGTTTTATAAATTCTTAAAATTCCTAATTTTTAGGGATCAGATTAATGTATCAGCGCATCAAATTAGTATATCTCGCACATCAAATTAATAATCTCAGGCATCAGATTAGTATATCATGTATAAAATGTACATCAGATTAGTGTATCATGTGTAAAATATAATGTCTTACTTAACGATTATGTATCTCGCGCATCAGATTAATATATCAGTTTGTGAAATTTCTATAATTATAAACTTATAAAGGACAAATGATATTTTTACCTTAAAAGTATGTGATTTATATCATTTATCCAAAATATCAAGTGCATCATAATGAGTACGTTTAAGGTGGAGAAAACGATATCATATATGATTTTTATAACTCATATAATCATAATGACATGTTCTCCTTATTATTTCTTACTAATTGTTTTACAAATGACAGATCCACATGCATGACATTTATTTGTAAAAGAAATCTTATATACATTTATGTAAGATCATCTTCAATCCACCTCTAATTTACTTTTCATTTATTATATTTGGAGAGTAAAATATACAATAAACACTCTAACACATCTTTAAATCACCCTCTATTCTCTATTCACTTTTTTATTATTTTATTATTATTCTATTATTTTTAATTAACATATTATTTACATATAATTTCATTAATTAAATCTCTAATATTCATAATTCTTTTAATGTAATATAATATTTTAAAAAATATTTTTAAATATATACTATTTTAATTTCAAATTAATAAATTTTAATTTTTTTTCTAATTTTCATCACTAATAAAATTTATTAATTTTCATTATAAAGAATACACAAAAGTAAATGGCAAGATGAAAAATTTTAATTCAAAAATACAATACATGATATGATAATTTAAATACAAGATAACAATACAATACATAAATAATACAAGATAACAATACAATATATTACATAATATAATAATTTAATTACAAGATAAAATATAATACATAACATAATAATTGATTGTCCGCAACAATAATTTAATAATCCGGTTGGTCTGTTCCAGATCTAGCACTATTCAGAAAAAAAATACCATACGATTTGAGAATTATTGCGATCGTGGTTGTGATTGCGTTTGTGACTGCGGTTGTGATTGTAGATTTCTTTTTTCAAGTATTCCTTGTTATTCTCGTTGTAGGTAATCACAAATATTTGTACAAAAATGCTCATTTTAATCTCTGTAATGCATTAATAGAGCGTTTACGGGAGCAACATACTGATTTTAAAAATTGATTGTTTATATAATTGTATGTCACTTTTATTTGAATATGTCCCCTAATTTATGTATTACATTATATTTTCTTGTAATTTATGTTATTTAAAAATTTAAAATAAAATACAATCTTATATCATATTAAAAATTATATAAAGTAATTATATGAGAAAAAAAATAAAGGATTTATATTATGAAATAAGAAAATAAGAATGAAATAAAAATAATAATATAATATTGAGGAGAGAAAAAAAGATTTCGTTTTAGAGAGTAAATAGAGAATTGGGTTGGAGTTGATTGTTCGAAAAAATAGAGAACTCTATTTTGAGAGTTAAATAGAGGATTGAGTTGAAGATGCCGTAAAGAATGTATTTCTTTATTGTGTTGTAAAAAAAAATGAGAACAAAGTGAGAAGTATTATTGTGTTATCTTGAGGTTAGTGTAGTGAAAGAGATAACTGAAATAAGGAAAAATATTTTTTTGGTGTATTACTTTTGCATTCTTCAACTAATTCAAGTTGTTTGAGTTATATGACGTTGTTGGGTTATTGTATTCTAAAAGGGACAAGTTAAGAGTTATACTATTGAATTGATATAGATGTATAATATACCACAATGATCTTGAATCTCTTTAAAGAGGGTGAGATATACACACCTCAACCTAAAATTTATTTATTCATTATTGTTCATTTTATTTTAACTATGGTTTATGACAATTTATGGTATATACATCAACATGATAATCACAACATATTTAACACATTTCAATACAAGTGGCTTCGATGGAGGAAACTATGCGAAAAATCAGGTTTATATAATTGGAATATGCAAAAGTAGGTACATGAATGCCTTAGTCACTACTAAAAAAAAATAGCGTTTAGCGACAGATATTGACGACGAATAATATTCGTCACTATATAACGACGAATTTGCGACGGAATAACCATTTTGTTGCAAAATGAACAAATGATTTCTTGATTTATAATATATCAATCGATTTGCAACGGAATATTTAAGGGAAACTTACATGAATATACTATAATAAAAAAATATTTACCATTTATAGCAATAGTATATTTTTTTTTTCACTTGATCACTTTTAATTCATTTATAATACAAGTTTAATACATATTACAAAGAACAATTTATTATTCACATATAATACAAATTTTAATGATGAATAAATACATTTATTATACATTTTAATACACTTGTAATACAATGTGATAATTTTTTACCAAACAAACATCATATATTTCAAAAAAACAATTATAATTCATATATATTGCATACATAATTCACTTTTAATACATATTACAGTTTTAACAAATCATTGCTATAAATGGTAATAAACAGAAAGTATCGCTAAAATCAGTAATTATTTTTTAAAAGGTATTAATTTATGTAATTTTTCCAATATTTAATCGGTCGCTAAAGATTAGCATGGAGATATATTGAGCTTCTTTCAGCTTTTTTTAGTTATCTAGTGTGGATTGGAGATAAGCGTTATGAGTTTTCACACTTCATTTTGTAGAGTTTGGATTCAAAATTGTTGCTGCATTGAGTAGAAGTCTTTAGTCTTAATTAGTTATACATTATGTAATATATTATCTCGTGCTTCACTTTGCTTTTTGAATAGGTAAAATGCACACAAGTAGTCATGTTTAAGGTGGGAGAGAGGCAACATAATGTAAGCAGGATCATCCTCTACTGGTAATAAATTATAACGATTCATTCAATTAGGGTTCATTAATCATTCTGTTGCTAATACTCTCGGTCGGCGAATAAATTATTTGATTATTTGTGTTTGCAGATTCTGATAGCGACAATTCCTTTTGATGTGAGAATATTTGACGTAAGTAGATGCTCGTTAACTAATATTACTTTCTTTATATATAATTAGTTGTAAATATATCTGACAACTTGTTTATTTTAGTGAATATTTGTTACTTATAGTGAACTCAATCTGTTACTTCCAATTTTAACATATATGAACAAGGACTTGATTAGACCATTTCCAGAAATATTTTTGTTATACGAGTGACTATCTTTAACATTTAGTTCTTCCACCAGTCTCTCAAGTGTTCTTTACTTGCTTTATTTGTAGAAATTACATTTCAGATGTCATAAAATGTGTTACTTAGATGATACTAGGAGTCAAAACATCAGTTTTGAAATGTATATCCTACAAATTAAGCAAGTAAAGAATACTTTAGAGACTGATGAATGAATTGAATGTTAAAGATAGCCACTCGTATTATGAAAATATTTCTTGAAATGGCCTGATCAAGCCCTTGGCTTTTTTATATTTGTTAAAATTGGAAATAATAGACCGAGTTCACTATAATTAACAATTATTCACAAAAATAAACAAGTTATCATATCGTTATATTCACATCTAATTATATATTTTTTTTAAAAAGTAATATTAGCTAATGTTCATCCACTTACATAAAATTTCCTCACTTCAAGAGGACTGTCGCTATCAGAATCTACAAACATAAATAATCAAATAATTCATTCGTGGATGAAGAGTATTAGCAACAAAATGATGAATGAACCCTAATTGAATGAATTATTATAATTTATTACCACTAGAGGATGATCATGCTTGCATTATGTGCCTCTCTCCCACCTTAAACATGAGTACTTGTATGCATTTACATATTCATAAAGCAAAGAGACACAAGAGAATATATATTACATTATGTATAAACAATAAAGACGATCGAATTCTTTTAATGCATCAACAATCTTTGAACCCGAACTCTACAAAATGAAGTGGGAAAACAAAGTTCTAATTTTTTAAACACCATAAAAACATTAAGAAGGAAAGACGGTTTGGGGGGGGGGGGGGGGGAGGGGTTCAAACCTGAGACTCTCAGTAGACTGCAAAATGTTGCGGACAAAAATCGCCTCGTCGCTTGGTTGCTCGCCGATTGAAGTTGGTGGTCTTAGCGCGCTTGTTGAAGCTCATCATTTTTATCCAGCTGCTGGTTCTGCTGCTGCTGCTGGACGACGTTGTTTGTTGTTTGTTCTCTGGGTTGTACTGTCTGTAAAGAAAATAGAGAGGAGGGCAAAAGAGATATGGGCGACAAATTTTGAGAGGAGAGGAGAAGAGAATGAAGAAAATTGAGGGTTAGGGATCTTTTGTATAAAATAGGAAACTCTTAGCAGACTGAAAATATTGCGGACGGAGACCGTCTAGTCGCTTGGTTGCTCGCCGATTGGGGCTGCTGCCATCGATGGAGGTTCACTGATGGTCTTCACGCGCCTGTTCGAGCTCGCCATTTCTTTCCGGCTGCTGGTTTTGCGGCTGCTGCTGGACGAAATTGTTTGTTGCTCATTTTTAGGGTTGCACTGATCGGAAAGGAGGATGGAGAGAAGGGCAAAAAGGATCCGGGCGGCGGATTCGGAGAAGAGGGCAAAAGGAATCTGGGCGGCGAATTTGGAGAGGAGGGCAAAAGGGATCTGGGCGGCGGATTTGGAGAGGAGAGGAGAGGAGGAGAATGAAGAAAATTGAGGGTTGGGTTTTTTTTATTATATAAAAATAGGAAAGCGAGGGTCTAAATCAGGACCATTCGTTCAAATTTGGATAAGTGGATGAGATTGACTCTTAAAGGTTTGATGAATCGTGATGGAAAAACGAGACTGAATGAGAGTAATTGAAATCAGAATTGGAGTTTGCAACGAATTAGTAACGGATTCTAGAATCCGTCGCTTTCAAATAAAAATACATTTTAGTAAAAAATTATATTGATGGATATTTTTTCGTCACTATATAATATAATTTTCATAAATATATATTTAATAGTTTAGCAACTTTTTTCCGTCACTAATTCTGGCCCAATTTTAATAAAATTTGTCATTACTATTTTGTTACTCAATTCGTAGGAAAAATTAGGAGCCAAATTTTTGCGTTAATATCAGCAACAAATTAAATATTTGTTGCAAATCGGTTGTTATATTATAAATTAAAAATTATTTGTTCATTTTTGCAACAAATGATTATTCCATCGCAAATTCATCGTTATATATTGACGGAATATTGCTCGTTGCTACTATCTGTTGCTGAGTATTATTTTTTTTTAATTAGTAGTGTAGATAGAAAATTATATATGGATTAGAGGACAAGAAATACATAGAATGTTAATGGGGTGCTCTGTAACTTATCCTTTCGTAAAAGTGTTGATAGTATTACTCTTGTTATTCTATTTCTGTTGCTATTTATTATTTTGTGTACTCCAATTATTTTCATATTTTGTTGAAGTAATTATTCCTTTTAACAAAGGATTGTCATACGTCTCTAGTATTTTATTATGACTTCTTCTTTCCTTTTTTTAGGTCGGTGTTTTTGATATGCTTTTTTTTTGAGTTAATAATCTATCGGACAATGGAAATGACCTCTCTACTTTTCGAGGTAAGTGTAAGATATGTGTAGTCCACTATCCTCCTCAAAACTTTTTTATAAGGCAGAACACATAAGCGGTCCCTAGAACTTGTCAAGATTTTTCGTATAGACACCTTAACAAGAGCTCCTTCCTATTGAACACTTAAACCACTCAAAATGTGTACCTAAAACACACTTGGCTGACTTGTCACCTATCGTTTGAGGCACGCCTTTTGAGCGCGTGAAGTGAAAAAAAAATGATGTGTTTGATTGGCACACTTAACGATCCAAATCTTCCCCTTTTATTTATCCAACCCTAGATTACCCCCCCCCCCCCTCTTTTTTTTTTCATCTCTTTCTTTTCCACATCTCACCATTGTTGCTGAAAATAAAAAAAAAAGTTCTCCATTCATCTTCTTCGCAGCGAAAGAAATGTCCTATTTGTCGATTTCAACTTCTTCAAATGTCCTACCTTTCTTGAATCAGCCGTAGAACATGTCTTATTCACCTCTTGAAAATGTCTTCTTCCTTCACTCTTTAAAGTTAAAATCAAAGTGGTGTTATTAAAGCAACATCAATCCATATGGTTGAATTAAAAAAAAAAACATGATTACACAAAACCATAAACAAAATTGCTAAAAATAACTAAATACGGAGTTGTACCTTTTTGATTTCTTGGTAATTTCAAGTTTTAATATATTTGTTAATGATAAAAAAGAGAGGAAGAAGAAGAATTGAGCTATGCAAGTTAGAGAATATTGTTTGGGAGGAAAGGGGAGGATAAATTATGAAATAGTTTTATATTGTTTGGAAAGAAAGGGGAGGATAAATTATGAATTATTTTTATATTAAAAATAAAAAGAACAAATAGAGAGTTCATAAAATTATTAATGGTGAAATTTAAGTTGGCAGTGAGGAGGGGCTTCAAAGAAGAAGATGCAGAGGGGCTGCTGGATCTGATAATTTTTTTTTACAATAAAATATATTTTTTTAATTTGCCACATGTCACGGTATGATGTACTCTTTTTTCATATTATAGTTTTTGAAAGTCACCCACTCTATATATTTTTGGGTAATGTCATTGATGTGTAATAGACACACTTGTTAGGACCGAAAATAAGCAGGTGTAAACGCGGAAGCTAGCAAAGCAAACCTCGAAAGACCACGAGTAAGAAGACAACGAGAAATATACCAAAAGACACAAATTTTAACGTGGTTCGGTCAATCGACCTACGTCCACAAAGGAGATGAGCAATCCACTATAAATATGAGAGTACAAAATATAGAGAGAAACAACCTCAACCAAATTCACTCAGCATACATGGGAGCTTCACACAATAACGTATCAAGCTTGTGACCCACAAATTCTCCCTCTAACAAAAACTCTCAAAACTCTTAATACTACATTGTGAATGCTGATTAAGTTAGAAGGAACATTCCTCTATTTATAGAGTCCTAAAACTTTTCCTACAAGAAAAGGATTAGTCAATCCAAAACCTTTTCCTAAAAGAAAAACCTATTTATGGTAAGAAATTTAGGGCAAATAAAATCTAACAAATCTCCCCCTTGGCCTGAATTTCTGACAAAATAAATTTGTCCACCTTCTTTAATTAATCTTCAACAACTTGCTTCTCCTTTATATAATCTCCTTTGCAAAATTTATGTCTCAACATAGAGAACATCTCTGAAACAATTTCTCCAACAAAATCTTCATTACTGTCAAAAAGGTTGCGGCTAGAACTACACCCGCCAAGATGAACACCTCTTTCTAACCTGGTTTAATCATCGATTATCGAACCACTTAACCTGACTCCATCATTGAATCTGGCTCTGATACCAATGTTGGGTGGTCTTGGGCCTTCTCAACCCAAAAGCTAGCTCAAAGGTTGAGGCTTTCCCTCACACTTATAAATTGACCACCAGCCCCTTCCACTTCCGATGTGGGATAACCCAACAATCTCCCCCTTCACACATCGGGCCTTGGGCTGGAGAGAACGACAACCCAGTTTCTCCCGGTGGGCTGAGACTTGTTGACAACCTGGGCTCTGATACCACTTGTTAGGACCGAAAATAAGCAGGTATAAACACGGAAGCTAGCAAAGCAAACCTCGAAAGACCACGAGTAAGAAGACAACGAGAAATATACCAAAAAACACAAAGTTTAATGTGGTTCGGTCAATCGACTTACGTCCACAAAGGAGATGAGCAATCCACTATAAATATGAGAGTACAAAATATAGAGAGAAACAACCTCAACCAAATTCACTCAGCATACATGGGAGGTTCACACAATAACGTATCAAACTTGTGACCCACAAATTCTCCCTCTAACAAAAACTCTCAAAACTCTTAAGACTACATTGTGAATGCTGATTAAGTTAGAAGGAACATTCCTCTATTTATAGAGTCCTAAACCTTTTCCTACAAGAAAAGGATTAGTCAATCCAAAACATTTTCCTAAAAGAAAAACCTATTTATGGTAAGAAATTTAGGGCAAATTAAGGTGTTCAATAGGAATATGACCTCATTAAGGTGTCTAAACGGAAAAAAACATACAAGTTCAAGGGGCCGCTTATGTGTTTTGCCTTTCTATAACATATTGTTGTTATTATAAATAATATGGGAGGTACGGGTGTGAGCCGTGAGGTAGTGAAGATGGGGGATACATGAAAATAATGAAGATGAGATGTGTTGAAGGATGAAGAGAATATAATCAATGTGGAATATCAATTGAGGAACTCTTCATTTTTTCTACTTTCATCTGTGAAGTCTTTCTCTCTCATTTTGTTTTAAGAAAATTATTTACTTTTCATATGTGAAGTCTTTCTCTCTCATTTTGTTTTAAGAAAATTATTTACTTTTCATATGTGAAGTCTTTTTTTCTCATTTTGTTTTAAGAGAATTATTTACCTAGAGAACTTCCCAAAAATTTTGATCAGCTGCAACATGAAAATTTGAAAAATATTTTTCTCTATATAATAAATACGCTCTAGATGTACTTTATTTTGCAATATAATCGAAGGAATTTATGATTATTGAGACTTTAAAGATTATTGAGACATGACTATCATATTTCAAGAAAATCAAAATATAAAGTATAAAATAATAGAAGATGAATGAAAAATGTGCAGCGAATAATTCATATGTATTGTTGAATAAAGAGATATAGCTTCACATGAGGAAGAAAGAGATATAAATTTACTTGATTAGTTAATAAAAAGAATTATAGTTCACCAATTTGTTAGTGAGCTTCCTTCAAGTTTGTATAATATTATTTTGAATGAATTTGGAGTTAACAGAGATAACATTGTGAATAAATGGTAGTTATAATTCGATCATAAATGGATGAACTGTCTGTTTTGATGTATTGTTTTAAGAGAGTGTCCCTTTTTGTGTTTAGAATTAAAAAATATTCATTTTGATGTCAGAATCATTCATAGGTTTTGATTTTGCTTGTTGTTTCTTTACCATTTCTGCCGTTCATCTTTGGGATATTTTAGTCTAGAATTTGATAAAATGAAAAAATGTTAGTATTCTTGTTACGCCTTTTTTTTTTATTTATTTGATCGAATTATCACCAAAGATTTATCATAAATAAGTTTCTACCTTCAAAGTAGAGTTAGATCTGCGTGCACTCTAGATTCTGACTTGATGAGATTATACACTATTTTATTATTGTTCATTTGATGGAACTATCCAACCAATTAGAAATATTGAGATACCCCAAGACAAAAGATTCTCAAAGCCCATGAGAGTGACCCTTTGAATCTATCACTTGCCACCTTGGGAGATTCATCTAATACTTCCAATGAATTGAAAGCTCCATTTTTAGTTTGATTAAAAAATTTCCATAGACTTTTTACTCTTCAAACGTCACAAGAAAATGGCCTATGCAAATCCAATTTGCTTACTTTGCTGGCTCTAAATTTGTTGACAATCATTGCTTTTATAGTAGTAAAAAGATTCTAACTTTATTGCTCTTATAAATGCTTTATTTTTGTTCAAATGTAGTGTAATTAGGATCAGTTCTCTAACGCATGGCTTGTATTTTACACACTGTTTTCGAGGGTTGTTACATATTATTTCATAATATATCGTATTGTATTATATTGTTTTAATAAATATAATGTTTTGATAAATTTTATCTTTCTCCAGTGTTAAATAATGTTATACACCCGTTATTTGAAAGATAAATCTACCGAAAAATCGAATATGAAGTAGAGCTACTATGAAAAAGAGAGATAAAAGTTGAAATATAATTATTAAATACTTTTTAAAAAAAAATCATAATATGGCAAGGCCACACATATAATAATCATAAAAACTCAAAGACTTACTAGGCCGACGAGCTAGTGTAATAAAAAATTAAAGACAAAAATGAGAAAGAAAATATAATGGTAAGACCGTGATCACATCAAATCGATCGTTATTTAAAATGAGTCTTTTCATCGTTATCTAACAATTGATTTAAATTATATGATACAACAGAATTTAAGTAACTATCAAAACAAACAATTGTATTCAAATTAACAATATGTAACAACCCTCCAAACAAGGTGTTAGTCCTCAGTTTGATAATGAAAAATGTCATACTCTATATATGGTACTTTCTTTTTTGTTTTTACTTATGTGGATCATCGTTGAAGGTTCTATCAGAAACAATCTTTCTACCTTATGGTAGAGTATGCTTACATTCTATCTTCATCCGACTCCTACTTGGTGGAATTACACGGTCCTAGTTGATGGGATTACACAGAATATGTTATTGTTGTTGTTCTGATTGATGGAACACTCCAACCACTTAGAAATATGGAGCTACTCCAAGACAAAAAGATTCTCAAAGCACTGAAAGTGACCCTTTGAATCTTTCACTCCCAACATGGAGATTTATCTTATACTTCTAATGAATTAAAAACTCCATTTTTAGTTTGACATAAAAAAAAAATTCCATAGACTTTTTGTACTTCATAACATCACAAGAAAATGTCATCTCCAATCACAATTTGCTTACTTTGTTGCCTCTAAAAAATTGTTCTTTTTTTTTTTTCTCAAGTAGGACTACAAAGATTCTAACTTTGTTGCTTATAAATAGTTTGTTTTGTTCAAATGTAGTGTAATTAATTTGGAGATTTACTATCAGTTCACTCACATATGGCTTCCTGTCCACCTTTTCAATTTTCATCAAAATATTATAGTGTTTCTGGAAATGATTGTGTGAGGCAGAGCAGCTTTTTTGGAGGAAAACCTGTTCTTAATCAGGGTGTTGGCTACTCTGTCATTCTTGGTTTTGGAGCTTTTTTTGCAATCTTCACTTCTTTCTTGGTATTTAACTTTTACCTTTATTATGCCAGTTTTTCATACTTTTCTCACTGATATAAGTTAAATCCTTCTGTTCTATTATGTAGCATAGTTTCGCTGGAATGAATGAAAGACTTTTGAAATTTGTGGTGTTAAACATGTTATGTATTTGTGTAGCGATGAAAAACTTGACAATAAGGGTGAAATGAGAAGTTTAAGTTGAGTTGTTTGAAAGATGTTATTCTTTTCGGAACCAATTGGAGGAGGAGGAAATGTTGTCATATAGATTGAGACGGAGGAAGTACCTTTTTGGTGAGGGGAGTAGAAGAGGAAGCGCAAGAGGCATTCTTGTCTTTGGAGCAACCTTTTCCAAGTTTCTTTCTTTTTACAAACTTTTTTTGTGTGTAATTCTATAAGGTTTGGCTGGAAAAAAGATATGTTGGTTCGCGTCATACATCAGAATGGTTCAACACAGCTGGTAGAAATGTGAAAACAGGACTTATTGCAAGTGTAATTGTATCTCAGGTACCATGTTTTGTGGTTGCCTAAATGCCAATCTAGCCAAGAATTGAAACTTTTGTGTTACTCTAAGTTACAATCAACTGAATGTGATCTCTTTTGCAGTGGACTTGGGCAGCTACAATCTTGCAAAGTTCTAATGTAGCTTGGGAGTATGGAATTAGTGGACCCTTTTGGTATGCAAGTGGAGCTACTATTCAGGTACGTCTAAAATCATATCATCCTTCGAGATTCTTGACTTCAGGAATCAGGAAGATAAATTCTTCGAGTTGTTTCTAACAGGTCCTCCTTTTTGGTGTGATCGCGATAGAGATCAAAAGAAAAGCCCCTTATGCTCATACTGTCTGTGAAATCGTAAAAGCAAGGTTTGTCATGAACTATACTAAAGATGAAGATGATTCTGCTGTATTCATATAGTCTGTTGAGTATTATTTACTCCTATTTTCAGATGGGGAACTGCTGCTCATCTGGTTTTTCTGGGGTTTTGCTTCTTGACAAACATTATAGTGACAGCCATGTTGCTTCTTGGTGGTTCTGCTGTCGTCAATGCACTCACTGGTGTTAACATATATGCTGCAAGTTTTCTTATCCCACTCGGTGTTGTAGTTTACACCTTGGCTGGAGGGCTAAAAGCTACTTTCTTGGCTAGCTATATACATTCCGTCATAGGTATCTGATTTGAGCTCTTTATATCAGCTTTATTCTTTTTCACGCGCTCATCTAAGAGATATTCGTGGTTGTTGATTTCAGTACACGTGGTGTTAGTCATCTTTGTGTACCTAGTATACGCTGCAAGCAGTGAACTTGGCAGCCCAAACATCGTTTACAGACGTTTATTAGAAGTAGCAAGCAAGTCAAGAAGCTGTCAAGAGCCGATCTCTCATGTAGGACAATTTTGTGGCCCTGCTACTGGGAATTTCAAGGGGTCTTATGTTACTATGTTGAGTTCAGGTGGTCTCGTCTTTGGTATCATCAACATCGTTGGCAATTTTGGTACAGTTTTCGTTGACAATGTAAGTTTTTTTTCTTTCCCTATGATATAGCAAGAAAACTAGCTTATGGTAAGATTTCTGCAACAATCCTGATATCAGAAATATCGAAATGTTAGGGATACTGGGTAAGTGCAATTGCTGCAAGACCATCATCAACACATAAGGGCTATTTGTTGGGTGGTCTAGTTTGGTTTGCTGTGCCATTTTCCTTGGCAACTTCACTAGGTCTTGGAGCACTGGCTCTTGATCTACCGATAACAGCAAGTGAGGCTAGCCACGGACTTGTTCCTCCAGCTACAGCTATTGCTTTGATGGGGAAAGCAGGATCAATTCTTCTCCTCACAATGCTCTTTATGTAAGTGCCTAATCAAGAATCACGCGTTATAAATGGTTTGTTAACTGTCTATTACATGACCTCTTCTGTATTGGTTAGGGCTGTCACATCTGCTGGTTCCTCTGAGCTTATCGCGGTCTCTTCATTATGTACATATGACATCTATCGTACATACATCAATCCAGAAGCAAGTGGAAAACAAATCCTAAAAGTTTCAAGAGGAGTTGTCTTAGGCTTTGGCTGTTTCATGGGCATTTTAGCAGTAATTTTGAACAAGGCTGGTGTTTCTCTAGGTTGGATGTATTTAGCCATGGGAGTTTTCATAGGATCAGCTGTTCTCCCAATAGCCTTCATGCTTTTATGGCGAAAAGCAAACAGTTTTGGTGCAATCCTAGGGACAGTTATTGGCTGTTTATTAGGTATTATCACTTGGTTATCGGTCACTAAGATAGAGTATGGAAGGATAGACCTTGACACAACTGGTAGAAATGCACCAATGCTAGCTGGTAACCTTGTTTCCATACTTACTGGTGGAGCTATTCATGCTGTTTGCAGCTTTTTAAGACCTCAGAATTATGATTGGGAGACTACCAAACAGATCACTGTGGTTGAAAAGGAAAAGAGTGAAGTACCACCTGAAGAATTCAGAGAGGAAAAACTCAACAGTGCCAAAGCATGGATAATCAAATGGGGCATCGGTTTCACATTCGTGATAGTAATTCTCTGGCCTATTCTTACACTTCCTGTGGGTAAGTCGAAAAAAACTCAATCTTCCTTCGGCTTCAGTGTATAATATCACAGTATTGAGCACTCAATCTATTAACAAAGTTGCAAACTTGATAATACAGGGCAATTTAGCAAGGGATACTTCACATTCTGGGCTGTAATATCTATTGTATGGGGCACAGTTGGATCAGCAGTGATTATCGCTTTGCCATTGATGGAAAGCTGGAGAACAATCCAAAATGTGCTTAATGGGATGTTTACAAATGACAGAGTTATGACAAAATTAGAAGACTTGAACTCCAAACTGAATGCATTTATTGTAGCAATGCCTGAAGTAGAGAGGGTGTATTTACTTGAGAAAGAAAGAAGCAAGAAAAAGGAAGTAGCAGAATCTGATCAGATTGTTGCTTCACCAAGTCATTGAATTTCCAGATAAAACAAGTGTATCAGTGTGTATTTGAAGTCCAAAAAGATCCAAAGACGGCCCTTCGTCCACAAACAAAATATTTAGACCTATACATATAAAGAGGCGAATCCAGAATTTTAAATCTGATAGATTTCAATCTTTAAAGTGTTTAGAACTGAACTCATTGTATATATTGTGTGTCAAAATAAGGCTAATCTGTCACAGATACATACTGGATTACTGTCTGTCTGTCACTTTCTGCAAAAAAATGTGAACTACATTGAGTATATTTCATGTCCAGAAAATAGCGTGCTTTTGTCTTTACAAGTACATTCATGTCTTGTATGAATTTGCTTTAATTAGACTGTTTAAACATTGAAGGACTCGAGATATCTTAGTCCACGAACCAAATTACTTTCCAGAAAAAAATC
Organism: Solanum corneliomulleri; assembly: GCA_027704805.1. Lineage (NCBI taxonomy): Eukaryota > Viridiplantae > Streptophyta > Magnoliopsida > Solanales > Solanaceae > Solanum > Solanum corneliomulleri. Next base: position 54,206,809 of record JAKWIY010003059.1, read on the forward strand.
AAGACAACATAATGACTTGTTCAAGTGAAATTTAGCTACCTGATAACAATTTGAGATATGTCAAAAGTTGTGAAAGTTGTCATGCCAATACACATTAGCTGCAATCTTCTCATTAGCAAAAGGTAGCATGATCACACAATTTTCCCAATTGAGTTCAAACATTATAATAAAATGTTAAAACTTCCAAAAGGGGTTTATGGAAAATGTTGATTGATTTCATCTATAAACCAAAAGACAAAATAAGAAACCCGAAAAGCAACTGTTGTAGTCCATCAGAATTCAATGTCTAACCATTTAGTGAAGTAGACACAGGTTTTCGGAGATATAATTCCATCAGGTATACATACACTAATCCTAGGGCAAGCACCACATGGAATCGAAGCCATTGGCCCTATTGTTTTCGGACCTGAAGTAACTCCAACTGCAATTCTGTAACAAACAGATCCAATAGGAATAGAATGATATTCACCCAATCCAGTGCTCTTTACCTCTATAATGGAATCATCTAGAACCATAGAGTTCAAGATTTCCCCGACTTGTTGACTTGTACAACACTCAACAACTTTCCGCTTCTTCAAAAAGTCGTGGATTCCTTCCACAGTAGCAACTTTCATCATTCCAATGACTTTAAGGCACGTCTCTCTAAGAACGGTTATGAATTCCTTGTCAAGTTTTCCCTCGGAATACCATGCTCCACCAGTCAGTTCCTCGGAAGGTTCATACTCAACAGCCATGTAATACTTCTTTGCCTTATTTTGGATACTAGGGACTTTTTTAATCAAGTTCTTCTTCACCAATGAAGTAAGGCATTTATCGACAAGAGCTGGTGCGATGTTTGCCTCTTTTTTCACATCTGCTACCCAGACACCCTGATTTTTTTTACTTTTGACCACATTGAGCACTACAAGCTCAGCATCTACAAGTCCCTGAGTAGATGAATCCGGTCTTTTCCGCTTCATGGCGGCTGCTTCACTTGATCGACTCATCTTTCTGAGCACAAGAAGAGTAAATTAAAACAAACCCAACACATCAATAATCTCTTAAATTTGCAATTGATACAAATTGCAGTTCGAGGTATACTTGCAAATTTAACATTTGTACATAGTCCGCCTTTAAATTGCAATTGAAACAAATCTTAATCCAAGCGTGTGAATGAAATTCAAACTCATAAATTTAAGAGTTGTATAGATTACGCCTAAAAATAAACGTGGAAGAATGGAGTAAGCAAATTAGAACTGGAAAATACATATGAGAGAGACTTACAGGGAGTGACGGAAGAGGACTCACCGACTCTTAATTGCTGATACCGCCGCCGTCGTCGCCGGTCGGAGGAGTTTGCACAGCACAAACTACTGGTAGATTGTGGGTAATTTTGAACGGGGAGAGAGAGAGGGTTCAGGGGAATTAATTTTGGGTTTTGATTCTTTCAATTTGGGTTTGATCTCCTGACGGTTCATTAAGTGTATAGCCCTAATTATTTTGGTCATTAAATAACTAAAGGAAACCTGTGGTACGCGTTTTGATTTCATGATTTGAAATATAAGATAAAATTAATGTTTTTAAATTTTGATATGTAATTTCATGAGATGCAATTTCAAAAATTCTCCGAAGAAAAATTTGATTTGAGAATTTCATATAACAATTTTAAACACAAAATTGACTCATAAATTATTTTTCTTTTTAATTAAAAAAACAAAATCACCTTATAATATCTATATAACCTTTTGTGAAAATATCAAAAGAGCGATCAAATATTAACATGATAATGTCGATCAACAGAAAACTTAAAATAAAGAATAGTACATTATAACACAGGTTCAATTTAATTTTTTTTATTGAATTAAAGTTCAAAAGTGAATATTCCCAACTTATGACTTTTTGCTTTTAAAAGCTACTTGAAAAAAAGTCAATTCAAACACGAGTTGTATTCAAGTCTATGAGTCTCTGAAGTAACAATTTCAGTAGCTAACATGGTTTGTTACATATATTTTACAAGAGAATTCCATACAAATTGAAAACAAGAAAAAAGAAGATGGTATTCATTCTGTCCCCAAAATTTGTCCAAGAAGTTACATTCTATATTGGCTTCTTGTTGGACAATGCAAGAAGTTGGTTTGAATCTTGTTGAGTCTTACAAGGACATCTTTCATACTGACTCTCTCTTGAGGTGATTCAGATGTACATTGCAAGGCCAATTCCATTACCAACTTAATGCAAGTTTCTTTGGATGAAAACTGCTCATCCTGTCTTGAGTATAGATTAGCATCCACTACATCCATCACTCTATCGGGGAATGATTCAAACACCCATCTCTTCAAGCTGAGCTCTCCAACGAAAAGATCGTCCATGGGCTTCTTTCTAGTAAATGTTTCCATTAACATGATACCATAGCTGTAAACATCTCCCATGGTTGACACTAAGCCTTCTGATCCATATTCTGCAAACATACACCATATATTAATCTTCTTTATCAATAGCAAAAATGAATCGTGTTGTTGTGAGGTCCATCCCCATGAACCAACTTTGAATAACTTTGTGCCAATTTCAAAGTTTGGTAGAGTTGGTAATCTATAAAGAAGAAAAACTTGTTTTGGTGCCAATTCAAGTTTGGGTAGAGTAGGTGAGCTATGAAGAAGAAAAAGTTATTTTTTCTTCTATAGCATATTTGGAGGGTAGTGTATTTGTTCTCTATAAAAGGGAGGACAATTTTTCATTCTAAGTACACCAAAAAGAATTACAAAGGAGAGAAAGAAGAGTGAGGCATCACAGGAGAAAATAATCTGTGAGGAAAAATAGAGAGTGTGAGCGATATTGTAGTGAGGTGGAAAAATCAAAAGAGTGTTATTTCTTTTGAATGTGTAGTGGTCTTTGGAGTTTTACTCAGACATACAAGTGTAAAATCCTTACTATAGTGATATTCGTTGCTCCTCTCGGGTCGTGGTTTTTTCCCTTATTTAGAAGGGTTTCCACGTAAATCTTGGTGTCATTATTTCTCTTTTATTCTCGTTGATTAACCGCATTGTTGTGTTCCGCATTTGTTGCCTTTATTACCGCAAATATTATTTCTGTTACGGATTTTTCCCAACAATTGGTATCAGAGCACAGTTTCTGCTCATTTACAGAAATATTTTTTGCAGCTCATTGTACTATACTCAATAAAAAAAAATGTTTGGAGTAAAGTACGAGGTAGCAAAATTCCACGGGTGATACGGTTTCTCAATGTGGCAGAGAAGGATGAAAAGACTTGCTCATCCAACAGGGTCTGCATAAGGCACTAGGCGGCAAATCCAAAAAGCCCGAATCCATGAAACTTGAGGATTGGGAAGAATTGATGAAAAGGCTGCTAGTGCAATCAGATTGCACTTAACAGATGATGTAGTTAATAACATCGTCGATGAAGAGAGTGCATGTGGCATTTGGACAAAGTTAGAAAATCTATACATGTCCAAAACGCTGACAATAAATTGTACCTAAAGAAACAGTTATATGCACTACATATGGATGAAGGTACAAATTTTGTTGTCTCATTTTAAAGGTACTTAATGGACTAATCACGCAGCTAGCAAACCTCGGAGTAAAGATCGAAGAGGATGAAGATAAAGCCATAGTGCTCCTAAACTCGTTGCAATCTTCCTACGATACTTTATCAAAAACCATTTACATGGTAAGACTCTATTGAGTTGAAGGATTGTCACATCAGCCCTTTGCTCAATGAGAAGATGAGGAAAAAGGCCTGAAAATCACGGACAGGCCTCATCACGGAAAAGTAGAGGCAGAAGTTTACCAAGGAGCTCAAGTAACTATGGTAGATCCGGAGCTCGTGGAAAGTCCAAGGTCCGATCAAAATCAAAGGCCAGAAATTGCTACAATTGCGATCAACCAGGACACTTCAAAAGAGATTGTCCAAATCTAAAAAGGGCAAGGGGGGAAGCAGCGGCCAAAAGAATGATGACAAACACAGCTGCATGGTGCAAAATAATGACGATGTTGTTCTCCTCATAAATGAGGAAGAAGAATGCATGCACTTGGCAGGTTATAGAGTCGGACGGAATGGGTGGTCGACACAGCAGCATCTTATCATGCCACACCGGTAAGAGATCTTTTTTGCAGATATGTAGCCGGTGATTATGGCAATGTGAAAATGGGTAACACAAGTTACTCAAAGATTGCGGGATCGGAGACATTTGCTTAAAAACAAATGTTGGATGCACATTAGTGTTTTGAAAGATGTGCGCCACGTACCTGATTTGCGGATGAACTTGATCTCGGGAATTGCTTTGGACCAAGATGGATATGAGAACTACTTTGCAGATAAAAAATGGAGACTCACCAAAGGGGCATTGGTGATTGCAAAAGGAGTTGCTCGTGGACGTTATACAGGACAAATGCAGAAATATGCCAAGGTGAATTAATACGCTCACGAAGAAAATTCTGCAGATTTATGGCATAAAAGAATGGGTCATATGAGCGAGAAAGGATTGCAAATTCTTTCCAAAAAGTCACTCATCTCTTTTCCCAAAGGTTCAGGACACGATAAAACTCTGTAACTACTGCTTATTTGGTAAACAACAATAGAGTCTCATTTAAGAAATCATCTGAAAGAAAGAAAGTCGAATATACTTGATTTGGTATATTCTGATGTTTTGTGGTCCAATGGAGATAGAATCGATAGGAGGTAATAAATACTTTGTTACCTTTATTGATGACGCTTCTCGAAAATTGTGGGTTTATATCTTTGAGAACCAAAGATCAGGTGTTTCAAGTATTTCAAAAGTTTCATGCTCTGATAGAAAGAGAGACAGGTAGAAGCTAAAACGTCTCCGAACCGACAATGGAGGTGAGTACACTTCAAGAGAATTTGAAGAGTACTGTTCAAACCATGGAATCAGACATGAAAAGACAGTTCCTGGAACCCCACAACACAATGGTGTAGCTGAGAGAATGAATCGCACCATTGTTGAGAAGGTGAGAAGCATGCTCAGAATGGCTAAATTACCAAAGACATTCTGGGGTGAAGCAGTTCGGACAGCGTGTTATCTTATCAATCGTAGTCCATCAGTTCCGTTGGAGTTTGACATTCCGGAGAGAGTTTGGACCAACAAAGAAATGGTCTTACTCGCACTAAAGGTGTTCGGTTGCAAAGCTTTTGCACATGTACCGAAGGAGCAAAGAACCAAGCTAGATGATAAATTAGTTCCTTGCATATTCATCGGATATGGAGATGAAGAGTTCGGGTACAGACTATGGGAACTTGTAAAGAAAGAAGGTCATCAGAAGTAGAGATGTAATCTTTCGAGAGAAAGTGAAGTTGGAACTGCTGATGATCTATCCGAGAAGGCCAAGAAAAAGAATGGTATAGTCCCTAATCTGTTACCATTCCTTCTTCTTTAAGCATCCCATAAGTGCAGAAAGTACGATTGATGAAGTGCTGAGCATGAAGAGCAACCTGATGAGATTGTTGAGCAGGGGGAGCAACTTGGTGATAATACCGAGCAAAATGGAGTACCCAGAAGAAGAAGAACAATCTCAACCTCTGAGGAGATCAGAAAGACAAAGGGTAGAATCAACCAAATACCTTCCTCAGAGTATGTCCTTATCAATGATGAAGGTGAGCCAGAAAGTCTTAAGGAGGTGTTGTCTCATCCAGAAAAAAGAGCCAATGGATGAAAGCCATGCACGAAGAGATGGGATCTCTACAGAAAAATGGCACATACCAGCTAGTTGAACTTCCAAAAGGAAAAAGACCACTTAAATGCAAGTGGGTCTTTAAACTCAAGAAAGATGGAAATGGCAAGTTGGTGTGAGGTTACAAAGCTCGATTGGTTGTAAAGGCTTCGAACAAAAGAAAGGTATTGATTTTGATGAAATTTTTTCACCTGTTGTCAAAATGACTTCTATTCGAACTATTTTGAGCATAGCAGCTAGTCTAGATCTTGAAGTGGAGCAATTGGACGTGAAAACTGCATTTCTTCACGGAGATTTGGAAGAAGAGATTTATATGGAGCAACCAGAGGGATTTGAAGTATCTGGAAGGAAACACATGGTGTGCAAATTGAATAAGAGTCTTTATGGGTTGAAACAGGCCCCAAGGCAATGGACAAGACAAAGAGCTGATTGCAAAGTTGAAGAAAGATTTGTCCAAGTCATTTGACATGAAAGACTTGGGTCCAGCACAACAAATTCTAGGGATGAAGATTGTTCGAGAACGAACAAAAGGAAAGTTGTGGCTATCTCAAGAGAAGTACATTGAACGTGTACTAGAACGCTTCAACATGAAGAGTGCTAAACCTGTTAGCATGCCTCTTGCGAGTCATCTGAAGTTGAGCAAACAGATGTGTCCTACACAAAAGAGGAGAAAGAGGGAATGGCTAAAATTCCTTATTCTTCAGCAGTGGGGAGTTTGATGTATGCGATGGTGTGTACCAGACCTGATATTGCTCATGCAGTTGGTGTTGTTAGCAGATTCCTTGAAAATCCTGGAAAAGAACACTGGGAGGCAGTTAAGTGGATACTCAGGTACCTAAGAGGTACCACAAGAGATTGCTTGTGTTCAAAGGATCTGATCCAATCCTGAAAGGCTATACTGATGCTGATATGGCAGGTGACCTCGATAATAGAAAATCTACTACTGGATATTTGTTTACATTTTCAGGGGGAGCTATATCATGCAGTCAAAGTTGCAGAAGTGTGTCGCACTCTCTACAACTGAGGCAGAATATATTGCAGCTACTGAAGCTGGCAAAGAGATGGTATGGCTGAAACGATTTCTTCAAGAACTTGGATTGCATCAGAAGGAGTATGTCGTCTATTGTGACAGTCAGAGTGCAATAGACTTGAGCAAGAACACCTTGTATCATGCAAGGAAAAGGATATCGACGTAAGATATCACTGATTCGTGAAAAGATAGAGGACGGATCATGCAGGTCATGAAGATCTCTACCACTGAAAACCCTTCAGATATGCTGACCAAGGAGTATCAAAAGACAAGTTTGAGAATGCAAAGAACTTGTCGGCATGTACTCAAGCTAGAAACCTGAAGCTACCTCCTTCAGGTGCATGGGTCTGGAGGGGGAGATTGTGAGGTCCATCCCCATGATGAACAAACCAAACTTTGAATAACTTTGTGCCAATTTCAAAGTTTGGTAGAGTTGGTAATCTATAAAGAGAAAAAATTGTTTGTGCCAATTTCAAAGTTTGGTAGAGTAGGTGAGCTATGAAGAAGAAAAGTTATTTTTTCTTCTATAGCATATTTGGAGGGTAGTGTATTTGTTCTCTATAAAAGGGAGGACAATTTTCATTCTAAGTACACCAAAAAAGAATTAAAAAGGAGAGAAGAAGAGTGAGGCATCACAGAGGAAAATAATCTGTGAGGAAAAATAGAGAGTGTGAGCGATATTGTAGTGAGGTGGAAAAATCAAAAGAGTGTTATTTCTTTTGAATGTGTATGGTGGTCTTTGGAGTTTTACTCAGACATACAAGTGTAAAATCCTTACTATAGTGATATTCGTTGCTCCTCTCGGGTCGTGGTTTTTCCCTTATTTAGAAGGGTTTCCACGTAAATCTTGGTGTCATTATTTCTCTTTATTCTCGTTGATTAACCGCATTGTTGTGTTCCGCATTTGTTGCCTTTATTACCGCAAATATTATTTCTGTTACGGATTTATTCCCAACAGTTGTTTCTTAACCAAACAACAAGACAAATTAACATTATTTAACATAAGAAAGACTTGATAACTGTTGTATACCTGGTGCCATGTAGCCAATAGTGCCTAACGTCTTCGTTTGTGCTATCAATTTACCAGCTGTCATAAGTTTGGATATACCAAAGTCGCTGACTCTTGCAACCATGTCTCCATCCAAAAGTATGTTACTTGGTTTTAGATCACAATGTACAACAGCAAAAGAATGACCTTCATGTAAATATTCCATTGCAGAAGCCACATCAATCATGACCCTCAATCTTTGGTTTAAATCGAAAAAGTTGTTGTGAGAGTAAAGCCAAGCATCAAGGCTTCCATTTGGCATGTACTCTAGAACCAATGCTTTAAAATCAAGATTAGCACAACTACTTATCACCTTAACAAGATTTCTATGGCGAATGTTGCGCAAAATCTCACACTCCAAATCAAATCTTCTAAATGCATCTTGTACTTCTGTGTTGAAAACCTTCACAGCAACAATAATTCCATCTTGGAGTGTACCTTTGTACACTAGACCAAGACCTCCCCTTCCAATCAAATTGGCTTCATCAAAGTTGTTTGTCCCTCGAACAACTTCATAGTAAGAGATCCTCTGATGGGATTGACCAATCAAATCTGGTATAGGAAGTTGTCTGCTTCTTTTTCGGTATTTCAGAAACCAAACCATGAAAATAGTTGTGACTACTAATGCTACTGCAACTGATGCAAGAACAAAAGTTAAAGCCCTCCTTTTGTTTTTACTTTTCATGCCACCAGTTCTGCATTCCACCACATTGAATTGAGACGGTCCACACAATTCAGCATTCCCCATGAAAGATTCAGCTGTCAAATTTGCAAAAGGTCCTCCATTTGGAATCTTACCAGTGAGTGCATTGAAAGACACATTAAGATAGCTAAGTTGTTTAAGATTTACCAGAGACTCGGGGATCATACCTGAAAGGTTATTTCCGGATAAATCCAAGTATGCAAGAGCAACCAGGTATCCGGTGATTGAGGTATACGACCTTCAAAATTGTTCATCGACAGAGAAAGAAATACCAAATTCTGTAGTTGTCCCATTGTGCTTGGAATTTCTCCTGAGAATTGATTTCTTGATAAATACAAATTTCTTAGACTCGTCGAACTTCCTATTCCTAAAGGCAGAGAACCATTGAGAAAATTGGAGGACAAACTGAGAGTTGATATACCGATGTTACTCCAAAAAGTTGGAGGAATATTGGAATTCAATGCATTGGAATCCAAAAAGAGTTCTCTTAAAGAAGAAAGATTTCCCAAACAACTTGGTATTTCACCTGAAAGCTGATTCTCACTCAAGCCAAGTAGAAATAAGACCTCCATATTGCATAAGCTTTCTGGTATGGTACCATTTATTTTATTTTCCCGAAGTGTCAACTTCTGCAATTTGCCCATGTTTCCCAATTCATGAGGAATTGAACCACTCAAACCATTCTTTTCAATGCCTAACCAAACCAAGTTACTCAACTTACTGATTTCAACAGGGATTTCACCTGTGATATCGTTTCCAGAGGCGATGAATGTTTCAAGAGAATTAGACCAATTACTGAAGGCTAAGGACTTCGGAAAAGTCCCTCTTAATAAATTATGTCCTAGTTGTATACGCTTCAAGTGCTTGCAGCTCGATAGCAAAGTAAGGAAACCTAATTCCCTTATGGAGGGATCATTTGTCAGTTGATTCCACTGCAAGTTGATCACTTCAAGCTGCTGTAAATTCCAAGATTCATCGGCACATCCCCACTAAAAAAATTGTGGCCCAAATCAAGGAAAGTGAGCTTGGAGACATTACAAATGGAGCTAGGAATTTTCCCACTGAATTGGTTCAACCCAAGATAAAGGCCAGTAAGATTTGGAAAGTTATGGGCAAAGTTAGAAGGTAGAGTTCCAGAAAGATCATTCACTGCAAGTGCGATCTGTTCTAACCCAGAAATGTTATAGAAAGAGTTAGGAATTTGACCTGATATATTGTTTGAACCAAGATATATTTCCTTCAGATTAACAAGTTTTGCAAATTCTGTAGGAATGTTTCCATGAAGATTATTAGCACCAATATCTATCATCACCAATGTCGACAAATTCCCCATTGTAGATGGAAGATTTCCGACCAATTCATTATATCGAAGACTTAGATGTTGAATTGCTGGAAGATTCTGAATTTCACTTGGTATGTTTCCTGAAAGTTATATCACATTTTTGGAGCTGTTAGACACTTAACAACCAAGTTCTTTATCTTGATATATAAGGAGAAATAGATCAAACTTAGGATAGTTCTATGAACCAGCAACTTTCATTAAAGCATTTCATTTATGTTTTAACAAAGAGAACTCAACGAGTCAAATTAGTTTAAGATACAATATTAACTTTCTTAAACTCTAACGAGACAAAAATATTGAAACGGAGGGAGTATTACTTTTCTGAGGTTATAACGCGGACATATATATGGCCTATGTTGAAAATGATTGTTTCAATAAGGGGTTGTTAGTTGATGGTTTCTCTTATGGTCTTTTTAAAACATTCTGTATTAGTTAAACGCTCCATATATATAGAGTTACCTGTCAATTTATTCCATCCAAGATACATATCTTGAAGCTTTGACATGTTCCACATTTCTCGGGGTAAATTTCCTATTAATTAAGATACAATATCAGGAAAAAATACAATATCGATTCAAGAAGAAGGAAAAAAAAAGGAAATGAGAAGTAGAACTTAGTTAAATTACCTGTGAATCTGTTATAAGACAAGGACAGAGCTAAAAGTTGGGTGCATTTATCTAACTGACTCGGAAGTTCACCCACTAAGCTATTTTTATCCATGAATAAATATTGCAGCATTGGGAGATTACTGCACATGTCATTTGGCAAATTCCCACTAAGATCATTCAAATTTAAATCAATGATCTTTAAAGAAGAGATATTGAAGATAGACGATGGAACATATCCATATAGGTCATTATCAGAAAGATCCAGCACTTGAAGCCTCGAGAGCAATCCAAGGCTTTGTGGGATTTCACCGGTGAGATTATTCATTTGCAAGGACAAGTACTTGAGTCTCGTTAGACGTCCAAGTTCATTGGGAATTACACCATTAAAAGTGTTATTGCCAAAATCCAAGAAACTAAGGAAGGAAAGTTTCCCTATTTCTTTAGGAATGGAGCCTCTTAATCTTAGACTCTTGAGGTTTAGTGAGACAACTCTATGATGCCGTGTGCTACAAGAAACACCAATCCAACTGCAAACTTCAGTCCCTTGTGTCCAGTTTTTTGACAGAGTTTCATCGGGGTCATCGGTTATTTGTTCGATGAAGGCTAACAGAGCTGATTCATCAGTAAAGTTTGTCCTTGAAGAAGATATATTGATGCAGTAGATTAGTAAAAGGAGGCCCGTCATCACGACCCTTGCCATCATTATTATGTTAAGAACCAAAGTATTTGATAGGGGTATGAAGGACGTTAAAATGCAAAAGCAGAAAAGAAGCTCTTAATATGCATTTCCTCCTTTCAGGTATCCAACTTTATATAATGGGCGTCCCTTGGATACAATCGCCTTTTGTGTGTGAAGGGGAAAAACTCAAATATGTCATCGAACTTAACAAAATGGCCTATCTATGCCACTCGTTATAGTAGGACATAAACATGCCACCGACGTTACCATTTTGGCCATATATTCCATTACCTGCTACTATAAGATTTTGCTATGTGGCATTATCTAAACCCTTCATTACTTACCATCCACCCCTCTCACATAGTCACTCCCTTTTACGAGTGACATATGCGATTCATTTCATGTAATGCAGTGGCATATTTGAGCGTTCTCCCAAGTTCCCATCGCATCCCAACCACTATAACACCCCAAATTTCAACACGAAAAGACATACATACTCTTCATTCACACGCTCGTATGTCCTTCCACAACCAGCTACACCTCAGTAGTGCACTCTCTTTTAAACCTGTCTTACTACAAAAATATTTTTTCTGTCCTTTTCCTATAACCCCCACATACAACTACTGTAACACCTCAAATTCTATCATGAAAACACATACATACTCTTAATTCACACACTCTTATGTACTTTCCATATCCAAATATACCTCATTAGTGTACTACTCTCTTTTAAGCTCGTCTTTTTTTTCTTTTTCTTTGTTCTGAAACAAATTTTATGTCCTTTTCCCAAGCCACCACTACGTCCTAACCACTATAACGCCCCAAATTCCACCACGAAAATTCATACATACTCTTAATTCACACACACAAATGTACTTCCATCTCATTAGTGACTCATTTTTAAGCCCGTGTATTTTTTTTCTTACACAGACTTGTGTTTTTTCTTTTATCTTTAAGAGCCGTAAAGTACGTGAAATTTGTGAATGATGTAAAATAGGATAAGATTCATAATCCAATTAAATAAGAGAGTATACTTTTTCCATATAAAATAATTGTGTTATAGTATATGTTACATTTATTACATAAAATCAGAAAACACAGATGCTTAAATAGGAATATATATGATTCTAAAAGGTTGAATGTCATGCATCGATAAAACAGAAAAACAATATTGAACTTAACAAAATGGTTCACAAATGGCACTCGTAAAGGACATAACATAGCAGGATGAAGGTTATTGAACAGCTTATCGTTCTATCACCATCCTTATAGAGGCAACTTGTTAGATCCAAGTTTAGCTTAGTGTATTTATGGTATATATATAAAGTCAAACTCTATAACATGTAGGCCATTTGTACTTCAACTCAAAACGTAAGTTCTACTCAGGTGGGAATTAGATTGAGGCCATTAAAGATTGATAGTGACAGAGCAAATTGATAAAGTCTTAACCTAAAGCCCTGATGACACAATCTGATTATTTGTTGAAATTATTGAAGTGTAGTTGTTGTATGTTATAATCTCATAATTAAGCTTACTAGAAATTCTGAAATCTACATAAAGTCTGTTGTTAGGCCAATAATAGTGGACAAACTAATGCATTAATCTTAAGAGTTTATCAAGACCTGTATCGGTGATGAAAGTCGTAGCTACTCAAACTGGAGTTGGTATGTAGAGGATGTGTCAATGTCTTTGTAGACTTGTAGTTTGTCATCTTAAACAACAACTTGTAGACAAAAATGAATTATAATTCAGCAATATGCAAGACTTTAACTGAAAATAAAAAAAAAATTAGAATTAGCTGCTAATTATATCAAACACCAGCCCTCAATGCAATTTCAAATATCTTGTTATATTTGTACCTGTTTAAAGAAATCTGAAACTTGTATTTGCTACTATTTCTATGAACTTGACTTAACAGTTAGCAGCTTAGCATATATTGCAGAATGCATAGTTTTAGACTGTGTATTTGAGATCATAACTCTGAAAATATTGTACGGTGGATAAGACTGTGTACAATATATCCTTGTCTGATCATAGTGCACCGCATTTCGCAGTTCTACTGCATTTGACATCAAATGATAAACTTTAGTTCTTAGATTGAATTAAGTAGGAAATCTCAATAACTCATTTGATCATCTACGTGAACTCATCTTGTTGATGAGGTTCGATATACGGTGAAAATTTTTATGGTGTATAAGGTATGCCATGTAATAGTTGTATGAAGAATATTTTTAATAGAAAAAAATATATTTATAGGTCTCATGTCTTCTCAACCTCTCCTTTTCTTTTCTCACTTCTCCATCCCGCCTTTTATTTACCTCTCTCTTTAATTGATATATTTTATTACATAAATTTAAAATAATACAACAAGAAGATTAAAGAAAAAAATAGTACTATATTAAAGTTAGCATTTCATTATTTCTTAAATTAATATTTTTTTTCCTTGTCTTTTTTGTAGCTCATAATGTTCATTTATGAAAAATCAAATCAAGATAAATATATTGATGCTAATTTAAATTTGAAGTCAAATACTTACGTACTTAAAAAAGTTAAACTAAGATATCTGAACTTAACCTCATAAAAAATTAATTGTTTTAATTTTAGGATAAACATAAATAGTTATTAAATTATTCTCCCTCCGTCCGGAATTATTTGTCATGTTGCGCTTTTCTAAAGTCAATTTGACTAATTTTCGAAGTTAAATTATATCACATTAATTCGATATTTTAAACAAAAAAATTAGATATTCTAAAACTATATGAAAAGTACTATAAATTGCAATTTTTTGCATATTAATATGATGAAAAGTTAAATCTTAAAATGTTAGTCAAGGTTTTTATAGTTTGACTCTAAAAATAGAAATCATGACAAATAATTTCGGACGGAGGGGTATTAATCAATTCTTTTTTCTTTCATTTTACTCTCTCCATCATTTCAATCGACTATTTTTTTCTCAAAATTCAAGCTATAAAATGTAATTTTTTTCATATGCTAACATGATAAGAATTGCAACTTATAGTATTTTTGGTTGAATTGCAACTTATGTTGGAAGGATTATTTATGAACAAACATTATAGTTGTAGTTCTTAAGTTAATATCACAAAACAAATATACTTTAAAATATCAATTAAATTTTACATTGCTTGATTTCAAGAATAAACAAATATCATATAATTAAGATAGTACAAAAACTTCTGTAATTATGTGTCAAAATTACTTATGCTCTTTCTATTATATTTTCTTGTGAATATTTCATGAATTTAAGTATATATGAAGTTATTGAAAGAGAAAAAACAATAATTTATACTCCTTTCGTTATTCATATTAGTTATTTATTTATTTTTTTACGAATTCTTTATGAAATTATAAATAAAAAGAATACTTTATTAATTTACTCCTTTAGAATTGTTGTTGCAATTTTACAAATTTTGTTTATATTTTTAGAACAATTAATTATTAGTGTAATGAAAATAAAAATAAAAATATAATTTAACTTGTCAATTGACAAATAATTTTTAATAATTATTTTTTAAAATGTAATAATTAATACATGAAATAAAAATGTATCAAATGTTCAAAGTACAATGAATTAGACTAATTTCACATTTTTTATAAATAAAATTATTATTATTATTTTTTTAAAAAAAAGGAGATGTTGAAAAATTAAATATTTCAATGAATAAAAATTAAAAGGAAGAGAGAGAAATGAATTTGGCCTATTTTTCTGAAAATGAGACCCAGTAATTCACTTAGCAAATTCTAAGAGGAACCTCATGCAACTTGTGTCTGTCAGATCATATCTAATTATCTATCTCTCATTCATTATAAAAAAATTTCGATTCACATAATATATTATGTTATAATATACATATACACATAATATACATTGTGTTGTGAGATAGATATACAAAATATATTATGTTGTAAATTAGCTATGTATACAATATACTGATGTCCAAGTATAAAGTCTGTTTAGACTGAAGTTTAAAATGAAAAATCAAACTTAAATAACTTTTAAATAAAAAAATAAGAAGTAAAAAAACATTTTAAAATTTTATCAAATAAATTCAAAAGCTAAAAATAACCTAAAAATAAAACTTTTAAGCCAATTATGTAAAATTACTTAATAAAGTCAATTTAATTGTGTTTGTATCAGCAAAAATATGACGGTGATCTTTGAGGATTTCCACGGAACATAAATTTTCTTGTTACTAATCAGTAATGTATCATAAAAGCCATGTCAAAGTTATATTCTTGGTCATTGGAAGGCTAAACTGACGTTGTAAGAAGAGAATTCACAACCATAGTGACTTTGTTGATACAAAAAGGACAATGCCCAAGTACCCTCTCAACCTATGCCCGAAATCTCAGAGACACACTTATACTATACTAAGGTCCTATTACCTCTGAACTTATTTTATTAATAATTTTTTACCCCTTTTTAGCCTACGTGACACTATCTTGTGGGCCCAACGATGGTTGACTTTTTTTTTCCAAACTAGTGCCACGTAAGCTAAAAAAGGGTAGAAAATTACAGGGGTAATAGGACCTTAGTATAGTATAAGTGTGTCTCTGAGTTTTCGGACATAAGTTGAGGGGTACTTGTGCATTTTCCCATACAAAAATAACCGTTAAGTTCACATACTTGAATGAGAAATTCACTCTGGATTAAGATTCTGTATGATCACGGAGTGTTTTTCTATTAGAGACACTATTTGTTCTTTAAATACATTTCTGCTATATTTAGCTGATCAAAGGAGTTATTGCAATGCATCGGTGAGAATAGTGGCAAAAGTTCATGTTTGTTACTTTTGTGCTTTACATGCCCAAAGGGCTTGAAAATGTTGTAGCCATATTGTTTCACTAGCACCATTAGTCAGTGTTAGATGACCTTTCTAAGGATAACCTGAAAACAGAATGAAGCACTTAGCATTATTGACTAAGCTTTGGAAGGTATATTAAGACTAATGGAGGCGATCGAGGTATTGAATTCTGCGATAGGTCGCAAAATCTTCATGGTTTATTATCAAGCACTAACTTGATTCTCATTTATTGATGACTTGTCTCCGGGCACGTGCGTTGCACGTGTATCCCAAATAAAAATCAATAAAAAAATAAATGAAAAAGTATATAATAAAGTATTAGGAGAATTATGATGTTTTTTTCGAGTGTTCTCTCGATATTTTCGATCTACTGCACATTAGATAAGTCTCCAAAGCTTATCCATTTATAAGCAATTAAATATACAGACATTCATCAACAAGTAAAATTTCCAAGAAAGACACATCAAGTTAAAGAATTAAAAAGGGAAAATGCGACGTTACTTAAAGTCATCTTGTATCGTTAATGTGTGTCTTACTAATGTAACTACTTCCTTAAAAACTTTCAGATATACCCAGACTTATATTTAAAGGCTTACAACTACTATCCATCACTGTTAGAGAAAGACTTGGAATTGCTACATTTGTTGAAGAAAATGTGATATATTTTGCTAGCAAACAACTGCAATTTCAATTTATTATTAATAGTTTAAAAGTTTAAACATGGTTTCTTTTCTGTGGGAAGCTATGCGTAGAGAGTTTCAAAGAGAGTTGATCATCATTCAACATCAAACCATATGTGTACAACAACATTCAATTTTTGATATGTATGATTATACCTTTCAAGCTATTTATTTTACCTATTAAAAAAATTAGAAAGTTATCATTCAAATGAAGTTAGCAAATCAAACGGAAAAATCTAGACTTAATAAGATTGTACCTGAAAATTAGAAGACATTTTTGTATCTACTTAACAATGGAACTTGTGTTGAATGACTATATTGAGTATGTTTATATAGTGTAGTCTTGAAGATTTGTTGATAAAAACTCTTTGATATTCCTCAATTACTTAATTTGATCCTTTCAACTTCTCATAATTAGCAAAATACGTTTCAACTTCTATATTAATTGAAACTTTATTAGTGTTCATCCTATTTGGTTGTTTCACACATAGTAATTGAATAGACTGGAACTTCTCATTTTGCTCCTCTATTATGTAATTCAATATTACTATTTAATTAGATATTTAATTTATATTTGGTAAAGTATTTTATTACTTTTAATTTAGTATAGGGGCAAAGTAGTAATTCAACTTTACACTTTAGAGCTTCATGCTTATAATATATATGATTCAAGGTTATTATAGGAATTAGGAAAGTCTAGGTGAGGCCAGGAAAGAGGTGTCAGAAATGCAATGACTCTAAAAAATATCATGTGATTTAGTGATCTGCTTATTCAAATTCTATGTGTAGTTTATTTTCATTTCATAATCATCATGTCATATTGTGATCTTACTTATTTAAGTTCTAAGTTCACTTTTTTTTTGTATAAATATCAGACTAAGCATATATTTACCAAGTTCAGAAAAAAAAGCAGTGAGACTATGATAAATCTTCGATGATAACATTTTATTGATTGATGCTTCAAAAAAAGGGGGAAAAAAAAACAAGAAGAAAAATGATATACCAACATAAAGAATTATTACGTATAATGAAGAACATACACCAAACGAGCTTTCTAAAATAATTGAAACGGAATATTTTCAATCTCTTAGTTCTATGTACTAATCCAACTCTTTTGTGCCCGTGAATACAATGTGACAAATCCACTATAGATCCATTTAGTTTGTCACAGCATTCTGCAGAAATTGAGTTAGGATCTTCTTGAGTCGCAGAGTAATATCTTCCATGCAGATTCTCTCTTCAGGCAAATCATTTGTGCATTCAAGAGCTAATTCCATGATTGATTTGAAGCATCTCTCTTTAGAAGTAAAATTTTCTTCGTTCAGTGAAAATAGATTAATGTCCACTACATCCACCAATCGGTCTGGTAATGATTGGCATATCCATCTTTTCAAGGTGAAGTCTCCAACGAATAGATCATCCACAGGGCTCTTTCTTGTAAAAGTCTCCATTAACAATATACCAAAGCTATAAACATCTCCGAAGTTGATACTTTGCCTTCAGACCCATACTCTACAAAAAATAAATCACGCCATCATTAATTTGAAAAAAAATAAACAACATTTAAAATCCTCAAGTGAACTTGATAATAACATTTACCTGGGCCATGTAGCCGATAGTACCCAAAGTCTTGGTATGTGCTATTAGCGTCTCAGATGTAAGAAGTTTGGATATCCCAAAATCACTCACTTTTGCCACCATATCTTCATCCAAAAGTACGTTACTTGGTTTCAAATCACAATGGACGACTACAAACAAGTGTCCTCCATGTAAATACTCCACAGCAGAAGCCACATCAATCATCACCTTTAGTCTTTGAGTTATATCCAAAAATTTGTCAGTAGAGTGAAGCCAACATTCGAGGTTTTCATTAGGCATATACTCTAGCACCAACACTTTATAATCGAGATTGGCACAACTACTTATCACCTTAACAAGGTTTCTGTGTCGAATGCTACGTAAAACTTGACATTCCACCTCGAAACTTCTAAATGCATGTTGCAGTTCTGTATTGAATACCTTTATCGCCACAACCATTCCATCTGCTAGTGTCCCTTTATACACCAAACCAAGGCTCCCCCTTCCAATCAAGTTTGCTTCATCAAAGTTGTTTGTCCCTTGAGAAATATCATAGTACGAAATCCTCTTATGTACCTGACCAACTGTATCAACTAGAGGAAGTTCCGTACTCCTTTTTCGGCATTTCAGAAACCAAATGATGAAAATGGTTGTGACTACAACTCCTGAGGAAACTGATGCAAGAACAGAAGTTAAGACTCTACTCTTTCCTTTTCTTTCAAGACTAGTGACTCTGCATTGTATCACACGGAAGCGTGATGATCCACATAATGCAGGGTTACCCATGAATGATTCAGCTGTAAAATTTACGAATGGCCCTCCATCTGGAATTTCACCAATGAGCCCATTGAACGAGACATTGAAATACATGAGATGTTCAAGATTCCTCAAGGACTTGGGGATCATGCCTGATAAATTGTTGCTAGATAGATCCAAATATTCCAACGAAACCAAATCTTCAAATAGTTCAGGTATGGAACCATCTAACATATTCTTTGACAATGAAAGGCTAACCAAGCTTTGTAGTTGGCCAATCGTGCTAGGAATCTGACCAGAGAACTGATTACCATGTAAATGTAATATCCGCAAACTCCTTGAATTCCCCATTTCTACTGAAAGAGACCCATTCAGCAAATTGGAGGCCAAAGTGAGAATTGAAATATCTTTGTTCCTCCATAAAGTTGATGGAATATGGGAAATTAGTGCATTGGAATCTAAGTAGAGTTCTCTTAAAGATGAAAGATTTCCAAAACAATTTGGTAATTCACCAGTAAGTTGATTTTTCCCCAAGATAATTTGGTACAAGTTTTCCATGTTACACAAGCTAGTTGGTATAATTCCATCTAAATTGTTTTTCTCTAGGCTAAATCTTTTCAACTTCCTCAAGTTCCCCAAATCTGGAGGAATAGATCCTATAAGCTTATTGTCTCCCAAGCTTAACCACTCCAGGTTCCTAAAGTTACTGATGTTAGGTGGTATTTTTCCTGTGATACCATTTTGAAGGGCAATGAAATATTCAAGGGAAAAGGACCAGTTTCCTGAACCTAATGATGTCGGAAGACTTCCATTAAATTGGTTACCTCCTATTTGAACGGTTTTAATATACTTGCAATTAGATAATGAAGTCAGGAAACTTAACTCGCCTGTAGATTGATCATTCGTCAATTGGTTTATTTGCAAGTTGATGAATTGTAGCTGTTGTAGCTTTCCAAGATTCATAGGTACAGGTCCACTAAACAGATTGCGGCCAAGATCAAGCTGGATAAGCATGGTGGAATTCACAATGGAGGTAGGAATCAGCCCGGTGAACTGGTTTTTCCCAAGATAAAGGCCTTCAAGATTTGGAAGCGTATGGCCTATGTTTGAGGGAAGTGTTCCTGAAAGCTCATTTGCTACAAATGAAATCTTTTTTAGTCCAGAAATGTTGTACAAACGCCTTGGAACTTCACCCGATAATCTGTTTGGACCAAGATACACTTCTTTCAAATTTACAAGATGTTCAAACTCCTGAGGAATGCCACCATATAAACTGTTGTCACCTAGGTCTATCATCTCTAGATTTGACAAATTTCCAATTGATGGTGGAAGAATTCCCACCAAATTGTTCCTTCGTAGACTTAATCTTCGAATTGCTGATAGGTTATCAATTTCACTTGGTATATGTCCTGTAAAATATATGTCGAATTGTGTGGTTACTACACTGAAATGTCCAATACTGTATAACAGCTTTATAGTCACTAAGTTACTATAAATAACAGAAACTGTTAGTTGTATGCCTTTTAAATAGTTCAGCAATCCTCACAATCTGTTTTGATGTCCTTTTGAAGATGGGACTAAATGGATAATTAGGATTCATATAGCAGACACAAACTAGAATTGAGCCAATGTAGTAGTTACTGTTGTGGTTTGAAAATGAAGAACAAAGAGCTATACCAATATTTTTTGCATACTACCCTTTGAAATGCAAATACTAATTTCTTATAAATGAGTTGAAGAGTAAGTTTTTAAATATCAAAGATCTCTAGTGCTACGAGGTGAGAAATCCAGCAATAAAGTTAGGTGGATTCAGTTAAACCAGAACATTATAAATACCTGTTATGTTATTCCATCCTAGAAATAGATGTTGAAGTTTTGTCAAGTTCCACATGTCTCTTGGCAAACTTCCTGTTAATACATATATGAACACAATCAGATAACCTCATAACATTTTAGAAGGATTAAATGATTCTGAATCAAGTATATATAGTCCAAGAATTGAATTAGCATTACGAATTACCTGTGAGCTGATTATATGACAGCGAAAGGTAAATAAGTTGTGTGCATTGATTCAGCCCACTTGGGATTTGTCCTGCTAACTGATTTTTTGAGAGAAATAAACCTCGCAGATTTGGAAGCCTAGCACAAAATCCCCGTGGGAGATTTCCACTAATCCGATTAAATCCCAAATCAATGATCTTTAAGGAAGACACATTGGAAATGGAAAATGGAACATTTCCAAATAGATCATTTTCAGAAAGATCAAGAACTTGAAGCCTTGTGAGAAATCCAAGGCTTTCTGGGATTTGATCAGTGAGATTATTCATTTGCAAAGACAAGTAGTTTAAACGCCTCAGGTTCCCGATTTCATCAGGGATTTGTCCATGGAAACTGTTGTTTCCAATGTCCAAAAAGTTAAGGAAGGAGAGGTTCCCAATTTCTTTTGCTATTGAACCTCTAAATCCAAAGCTTTTGAGGTCTAATGATGTCACTCTTTTATGCTTTTTACTGCAAGATATGCCTATCCACTTGCAAATGTGAGTCCCTCTTGTCCAGTTTTTTGACAACATTCCGTTAGGGTCTGAAGTTATTTGAGCTTTGAAAGCTAAAAGAGAAGCCTCATCAGTTGAAATGTTCGATGCATTCGTAACTGAGAGGTACATTAACAGAACTAGGAATGCTATAATCATAGTCCTGGAAACCATTTTGTGCAACTTCTTTAGCACCTATTTGTGTAGGAAATTAGTAAGTGCCTGAGTTTTTCTTTTTCAAATGCCATCTATATATACTGTTTATACTTCTAATATATACGTAATATGTTTGAAACATTCTCTCTTTTATTTTTATTTTTTTTATGTTGGTGAACTTGACTGCAATTCATTGCTATAGGGAATTATTGGTTGTGGAATTCTGTGGTGGTAATTAAATATAATTTACTTGGATTTATTATATTCATGATTCAAGAAAAGAATAAAACCAAATCACTGACTAAACTGTTGTAGTTTTATGCTATATAGTAATAATGTCTTCATTCAAATGTATATAACCTCCGCCGAATAGATGTTTCACCAAAGAATATCAAATCCGCAAATCTAACATGTAATGTATGTTTCAACGTGAATTCAATAGCTTTTGTCTATACTTTTTCTATATATTAAGAATTCGCTAACTTGAATTCTTAATACTTTTGACTAGACCTCACTCAAGACTTCTTCTAAATTTGACAAAAAATATGTGATGATTAGAAACTTGAATTAGTAAATTGCATGGCATCAGTATACACGAGGTAGAATCATTCAAAGATACTTTTGTGCGTATATAAGTTAGTTTTGTTTGCACTCTATTCTTTAGAAAACATTTAATCAAATAATTCAAGTTATTATTAAAATATATTATCTATGAGAATATGAGAATCTTTAGAAAGATTTGCTGTATCTCTCTGTTGAGAGTGAGACAGAATTTGAAATTCCCCAATTATATATTACTTTTCTTATTTGTAACTTCTATTGCAGAATCTAGTGAAGATAGTCAATATTATTTTTGTTATATAAATAAAAAAAAGTCAAAAGAAATCTGCATGGTTATGTTTTACTTTGAAGGAGTCTCTACCTTTTATTCAATACGAGGCTATTTTAATTGAATTGGTGAAAAAATAGTAGCATTCTTATATAGAAAAAAATTTATGTTGTTCGGACTCTTTGAAAATGTCAATGGATGCATGTTGAATTCGCCAAAAATAGGGTATTTTTGGAAAATTCGTTACGGATGGAGCATCAAAAGTGAAGAGTCCGTGCAACTAAGAAAAAATTAGAAAGCTCCAGTATTTCAAAAGAAATTTGTTGTGTGTTTTCCAATGATATGGTTTGATGGAAAATTAGTGAAATAATTATATTTATAATACAATTTATATTGATGCAATTCAACAGTGATCTATCAAAAATAAGATTTAGTCTCTATAAGCTTCACGACGAATCCCTCAAACAGATTCCTCCTATTGTTTATCCCAACTCCACCCATTATTTTAACACAATATAAGAACATAAAAAAGATTAGATTCTAAAAAAAAGTTATAGTTAGAAGAATGTAGATGCCTAAAAAGTAGAACCGTTAATATGGGCTAGGCCCGTTGGGTCAGTCTGGTCTAACCCGCGACTTAATAGGACTGGACTAAGATTTGTGAAGCCCATTTAAGAAAAGGGCTTTTTAGCTCGGCCTGAATAAACCTGCTTATTTGGAGTGCTTGAGAAATATCGGTCCGGCCGGTTCGTGGACTTAAATTAATTAAAAAATATAATATAATATGAAAATTTGAAAATAAAGAGAGTCCAAAATCAAAATAATTAGTTTAATATTTCTATTTAGATATTTATACTTTTAGTTGAAAATTTTTTTAATAAATATCAAAGAAAATGCACAAGTACCCCTTAGAGTATGACCAAAATCCCAGACACATATCTTAACTAAACTAAGGTCCTATTATCTCATGAATTTTATTTTTTTTTAGTAATTTTATACACCTTTTGTCTTATGTGGCACTCTATGTGACTCCACGCAATTGAGGCGCGCAGAGATATTTGGATGCCGCGTAAGCTAAAGAGGTTCACAAAATTACAAAAAAAAATAAGTTCAGGGGGTAATATGACCTTTGTAAGGTTTGTCTTTGGAATTTCGGTCATAGTCTTGGGGTATTTGTGCATTTTCCCTAAATATTATAAACATAATTTTATTTGTGAATTTGATCAACAAGTAGTGACATTAATGTCTTATTTGTTACCATTAAGATTAAGACGTCTGAATTTGAATACACATTTAAATATTAAGATGTGAATTAGGATCTAGATGTGTAAATCTGAATAAACATCTGAATATTAAAATATTGTGTCTGAATTTAAACACGAAATTAGTGGGACAGTTTGTTTTCAATATATGAATGCACATATGAAATTAACGTTATATCAATAAAATATTATCAAAACCTTGTTAGTAAAATTGTATTTTTTTATATAAAATAATATTTAAAACATTTTTTACCGTAACAAAGGTAATATGATTTATCTTTAAGAACTCAACATCAAGTTACATCATTAATATGACTATTTTTTGTACTCAAAATACTTTGAGAATCTAATATAATGCAATTTAAAATGGTTTATATAGAGTAGTAAATATATAGTTTAGAAAAATATTTTATTTTATTTTATTATAGAAATTTATTATTGTTATCGATCAAATAACTAATATTTTTTTTATTTTTTGAAATCGTGCTTAATATTATATCATGGGAGTGCTTATCAATTCAAATATATTGATTAATTTATGAAAGTAAAAGATGTATATTAAGTTAATATGAATAAAAGAAATTATAATGGCAAGCATATAATTAAATATTAATTAAATAAAAAAATAACTTTTATGAGTTGTTTTGACTTAATTGAATTAAGATAGGAGTCTTATTTTTTGGTCTGAATAGTGTTAAGGGTGTGTAATAGATCTGATTCATTCAGATATACCCAGACCCATTAAGAGACTTATAATAAAATAAAACAAATGAACTGAATCTGAATAATTAAAATTCAGTTCTTAAAAACAAATACATGAGGCAAATTTGAATGATTAAGATTCAAATCCCATTAAGTGCAAACAAATGAGGCCTAACATAATATAATATTGTTTTGTCGATGTTTATGATAATATTTTTAAATTATAATTTATAATTTAATTTAATAATTATAAAAAATATATAATTTTTTAAAAAGAAGGCTGACCCGGCAAGCGTAGCCCACATACTTGTAGGCTGGGCTAACCATTTTCTGGCCCACACCAAAAATGAGTTAGCCCAGATTGACCCGTAAAATATCAAAGTCTGTATGAATTAACCGGATGGGGTGGACTAGTCGACAACTCTACTAAAAAGCTAAGTTACGGGACATATTCACGTATTACGCAAATATAATTTGAGTGTTCATATCTCGGTTTATTGGGATACATTAACAGCTGCTTTCATCTTATTGAAGCTCATAAATCTCTAGCAAATTCGTAAGATTAGTAGCATCTTGTAAGAAAAATTGTGTTGAATAGGGACTGTTTTTCTGTAGGAAAATGCGAGAATTTCTACAGAAATGTCCATGGAATTTGAGAGTAGAGGGAAACTAGGTTCACCAATACGGTTCTGTGGTTCGATGCTTTCAAACCACAGCAATCCTCTGTATAATTATGGTTTAGATTTTAGGGGTTTTCAGTTACAAAGTCATTTTAGCCTTCCAATCATCAAAAAAATTATCTTGGCTCTAGTTTTGTGTTATGTGGAAATTTACAACAGATCACCTTCATACTGAGGAGGGAGATGATCATATTGTCGTGGCTCGGGAGAGTGGGATTATTACAGTAAGTATTTTGTGTTTTAATACTGCTTCTATCAGCTAATGTTTCATAGAAATGACAGTGTGAATGAAATTGCAAATTATCTTGTGTTTTGTGTGGTAAATAGTTTCAGGCTCCAATCTAGTGATCATTTTTTCTGGGTAATCAGTTAACAACATCTCTTTAAGCATTCAAATTTATGTATGGTAGGTAAGTGCACATCATGGTTTGAACCGTACTACATAAGAAAAGTTCTAGTATTTAAATTGAGAAGGATAGAGGGGAGGGGCCTATCCTTAAATCTGTTAAACTTTTACGTACTAGCCCAACTATTTGTGCGCGTGAAGAAAAGATGTGACAGCTCCACTATAGATTTCAGCACTACCATTTAGTTTGTTACAACATTTTGCTGAAATTGAGTGAGGATCTTCTTGAGTCGCAGAGTAATATCTTCCATGCGAATTCTCTCTTCAGGCAAATCATTTGTACATTCAAGAGCTAATTCCATGATTGATTTGAAGCAACTCTCTTTAGAAGTAAAATTTTCTTCGTTCAGTGAAAATAGATTAATGTCCACTACATCCACCAATCGGTCTGGTAATGATTGGCATATCCATCTTTTCAAGGTGAAGTCTCCAACGAATAGATCATCCACAGGGCTCTTTCTTGTAAAAGTCTCCATTAACAATATACCAAAGCTATAAACATCTCCCGAAGTTGATACTTTGCCTTCAGACCCATACTCTACAAAAAATAAATCACGCCATCATTAATGAAAATAAATAAACAACATTTAAAATCCTCAAGTGAACTTGATAATAACATTTACCTGGTGCCATGTAGCCGATAGTACCCAAAGTCTTGGTATGTGCTATTAGCGTCTCAGATGTAAGAAGTTTGGATATCCCAAAATCACTCACTTTTGCCACCATATCTTCATCCAAAAGTATGTTACTTGGTTTCAAATCACAATGGACGACTACAAACAAGTGTCCTCCATGTAAATACTCCACAGCAGAAGCCACATCAATCATCACCTTTAGTCTTTGAGTTATATCCAAAAATTTGTCAGTAAAGTGAAGCCAACATTCGAGGTTTTCATTAGGCATGTACTCTAGCACCAACACTTTATAATCGAAATTGGCACAACTACTTATCACCTTAACAAGGTTTCTGTGTCGAATGCTACGTAAAACTTGACACTCCACTTCAAAACTCCTAAATGCATGTTGCAGTTCTGTATTGAATACCTTTATTGCCACAACCATTCCATCTGCAAGTGTCCCTTTGTACACCAAACCAAGGCTCCCCCTTCCAATCAAGTTTGCTTCATCAAAGTTGTTTGTCCCTTGAGAAATATCATAGTACGAAATCCTCTTATGTACCTGACCAAATGTATCAACTAGAGGAAGTTCCGTACTCCTTTTTCGGCATTTCAGAAACCAAATGATGAAAATGGTTGTGACTACAACTCCTGAGGAAACTGATGCAAGAACAGAAGTTAAGACTCTACTCTTTCCTTTTCTTTCAAGACTAGTGACTCTGCATTGCATCACACGGAAGCGTGATGATCCACATAATGCAGGGTTACCCATGAATGATTCAGCTGTAAAATTTACGAATGGCCCTCCATCTGGAATTTCACCGATGAGCCCATTGAACGAGACATTGAAATACATGAGATGTTCAAGATTCCTCAAGGACTTGGGGATCATGCCTGATAGATTGTTGCTAGATAGATCCAAATATTCCAACGAAACCAAATCTTCAAATAGTTCAGGTATGGAACCATCTAACATATTCTTTGACAATGAAAGGCTAACCAAGCTTTGTAGTTGGCCAATCGTGCTAGGAATCTGACCAGAGAACTGATTACCATGTAAATGTAATATCCGCAAACTCCTTGAATTCCCCATTTCTACTGAAAGAGATCCATTCAGCAAATTAAAGGACAAATCGAGAACTGAAAGATCTTTGTTTCTCCAAAAAATTGATGGAATATGGGAAACTAGTGCATTGGAATCTAAGTAGAGTTCTCTTAAAGAAGAAATATTTCCAAAGCAACTTGGTAATTCTCCAGAAAGTTGATTTTTGCCCAAGATAACTTGGTATAAGTTTTCCATGTTACACAAGCTAGTTGGTATAATTCCATCTAAATTGTTTTTCTCTAGGCTAAATCTTTTCAATTTCCTCAAGTTCCCCAAATCTGGAGGAATAGATCCTATAAGCTTATTGTCTCCCAAGCTTAACCACTCCAGGTTCCTAAAGTTACTGATGTTAGTTGGTATTTTTCCTGTGATACCATTTTGAAGGGCAATGAAATATTCAAGGGAAAAGGACCAGTTTCCTGAACCTAAAGATGTTGGAAGACTTCCATTAAATTGGTTACCTCCTATTTGAACGGTTTTCATATACTTGCAATTAGATAATGAAGTCAGGAAACTTAACTCGCCTGTAGATTGATCATTCGTCAATTGATTTATTTGCAAGTTGATGAATTGTAGCTGTTGTAGCTTTCCAAGATTCATAGGTACAGGTCCACTAAACAGATTGCGGCCAAGATCAAGCTGGATAAGCATGGTGGAATTCACAATGGAGGTAGGAATCAGCCCGGTGAACTGGTTTTTCCCAAGATAAAGGCCTTCAAGATTTGGAAGAGTATGGCCTATGTTTGAGGGAAGTGTTCCTGAAAGCTCATTTGCTACAAATGAAATCTTTTTTAGTCCAGAAATGTTGTACAAACGCCTTGGAACTTCACCCGATAATCTGTTTGGACCAAGATACACTTCTTTCAAATTTACAAGATGTTCAAACTCCTGAGGAATGCCACCATATAAACTGTTGTCACCTAGGTCTATCATCTCTAGATTTGACAAATTTCCAATTGATGGTGGAAGAATTCCCACCAAATTGTTCCTTCGTAGACTTAATCTTCGAATTGCTGATAGGTTATCAATTTCACTTGGTATATGTCCTGTAAAATATATGTCGAATTGTGTGGTTACTACACTGAAATGTCCAATACTGTATAACAGCTTTATAGTCACTAAGTTACTATAAATAACAGAACTGTGTTTTATGCCTTTTAAATAGTTCAGCAATCCTCACAATCTGTTTTGATGTCCTTTTGAAGATGGGACTAAATGGATAATTAGGATTCATATAGCAGACACAACTAGAATTGAGCCAATGTAGTAGTTACTGTTGTGGTTTGAAAATGAAGAACAAAGCTATACCCATATTTTTTGCATACTACCCTTTGAAATGCAAATACTAATTTCTTATAAATGAGTTGAAGAGTAAGTTTTTAAATATCAAAGATCTCTAGTGCTACGAGGTGAGAAATCCAGCAATAAAGTTAGGTGGATTCAGTTAAACCAGAACATTATAAATACCTGTTATGTTATTCCATCCAAGAAATAGATGTTGAAGTTTTGTCAAGTTCCACATGTCTCTTGGCAAACTTCCTGTTAATACATATATGAACACAATCAGATAACCTCATAACATTTTAGAAGGATTAAATGATTCTGAATCAAGTATATATAGTCCAAGAATTGAATTAGCATTACGAATTACCTGTGAGCTGATTATATGACAGCGAAAGGTAAATAAGTTGTGTGCATTGATTCAGCCCACTTGGGATTTGTCCTTCTAATTGATTTTTTGAGAGAAATAAACCTTGCAGATTTGGAAGCCTAGCACAAAATCCCCGTGGGAGATTTCCACTAATCCGATTAAATCCCAAATCAATGATCTTTAAGGAAGACACATTGGAAATGGAAAATGGAACATTTCCAAATAGATCATTTTCAGAAAGATCAAGAACTTGAAGCCTTGTGAGAAATCCAAGGCTTTCTGGGAT
Organism: Solanum corneliomulleri; assembly: GCA_027704805.1. Taxonomy (NCBI): domain Eukaryota; kingdom Viridiplantae; phylum Streptophyta; class Magnoliopsida; order Solanales; family Solanaceae; genus Solanum; species Solanum corneliomulleri. The sequence continues at coordinate 54,235,966 of JAKWIY010003059.1, forward strand.
TTGATCAGTGAGATTATTCATTTGCAAAGACAAGTAGTTTAAACGCTTCAGGTTCCCCCGATTTCATCAGGGATTTGTCCATGGAAACTGTTGTTTCCAATGTCCAAAAAGTTAAGGAAGGAGAGGTTCCCAATTTCTTTTGCTATTGAACCTCTAAATCCAAAGCTTTTGAGGTCTAATGATGTCACTCTTTTATGCTTTTTACTGCAAGATATGCCTATCCACTTGCAAATGTGAGTCCCTCTTGTCCAGTTTTTTGACAACATTCCGTTAGGGTCTGAAGTTATTTGAGCTTTGAAAGCTAAAAGAGAAGCCTCATCAGTTGAAATGTTCGATGCATTCGTAACTGAGAGGTACTTTAACAGAACTAGGAATGCTATAATCATAGTCCTGGAAACCATTTTGTGCAACTTCTTTAGCAAGTGCCTGAGTTTTTCTTTTTCAAATGCCATCTATATATACTGTTACTTCTAATATATACGTAATATGTTTGAAACATTCTCACTTTTATTTTTATTTTTTGTATGTTGGTGAACTTGACTGCAATTCATTGCTATAGGGAATTATTGGTTGTGGAATTCTGTGGTGGTAATTAAATATAATTTACTTGGATTTATTATATTCATGATTCAAGAAAAGAATAAAACCAAATCACTGACTAAACTGTTGTAGTTTTATGCTATATAGTAATAATGTCTTCATTCAAATGTATATAACCTCCCCCGAATAGATGTTTCACCAAAGAATATCAAATCCGCAAATCTAACATGTAATGTATGTTTCAACGTGAATTCAATAACTTTTGTCTATACTTTTTATATATATTAAGAATTCGCTAACTTGAATTCTTAATACTTTTGACTTGACCTCACTCAAGACTTTTTCTAAATTTGACAAAAAAATATGTGATGATTAGAAACTTGAATTAGTAAATTGCATGGCATCAGTATACACGAGGCAGAATCATTCAAAGATACTTTTGTGCGTATATAAGTTAGTTTTGTTTGCACTCTATTCTTTAGAAAACATTTAATCAAATAATTCAAGTTATTATTAAAATATATTATCTATGAGAATCTTTAGAAAGATTTGCTGTATCTCTCTGTTGAGAGTGAGACAGAATTTGAAATTCCCCAATTATATATTACTTTTCTTATTTGTAACGTCTATTGCAGAACCTAGTACAGATAGTCAATATTATTTTTGTTATATAAATAAAAAAAAAGTCAAAAGAAATCTGCATGGTTATGTTTTACTTTGAAGGAGTCTCTATCTTTATTCAATACGAGGCTATTTTAATTGAATTGGTGAAAAAAAGTAACATTCTTATATATAAAAAAAAAATTATGTTGTTCGTACTCTTTGAAAATGTCAATGGGTACATGTTAAATTCGCCAAAAATAGGGAATTTTGGAAAATCCGATACGAATAGAACATCAAAAGTGAAGAGTCCGTGCAACTAAGAAAAAATTAGAAAGCTCCAGTATTTCAAAAGAAATTTGTTGTGTGTTTTCCAATGATATGGTTCGGTGAAAAATGGGTGAAATAACTATATTTATAATACAATTTATATTGATTCGTAATAGAAAGAATCATTTGTTTCTAGTAGTGTATCATCCTATTTGTATTTCATAATTGCATTTGACATAATTTCATCTTTAGTTTTCGTGTGTTTTTATAATTATGAACTCATTAGAAATAATGCGATTTTTAAAATTTTGTTTTACAGAATAGACTTTCCAAAATTCATAATCATTTCAATTTGCAAATTTATGATATCCCATGACAATAGGGACTGTGGGACTAGTGATGGAAACCTATAATTGTCGAAGAGTAGAATAGTAGAAGCCTAAAACAAATTCTAAGAGAGCAATAGAAACTTTTTAACTTATAGAAAACTTCTGTTAAAGAAAATTAACAACTTGAGTTTTAAAGTTTATGTTTTGTTTAATAATATCTTTTTATTCAAAAATTATTTTAAAATTGGTATTATTGATTTATGTAACTGTTTTCTATATAAAGTTCGAATTAAGAAATTGATTCAATTCAACAGTGATCTATCAAAAATAAGATTTAGTCTCTATAAGCTTCACGATGAATCCCTCAAACAGATTCCTCCTATTGTTTATCCCAACTCCACCCATTATTTTAACACAATATTGTTGGGTTATCCCACATCGGAAGTGGAAGGGGCTGATGGTCAATTTATAAGTGTGAGGGAAAACCTCAACCTTTGAGCTAGCTTTTGGGTTGAGAAGGCCCAAGACCACCCAACATTGGTATCAGAGCCCAGGTTGTCAACAAGTCTCAGCCCACCGGGAGAAACTGGGTTGTCGCTCTCCAGCCCAAGGCCCGATGTGTGAAGGGGAGGTTGTTGGGTTATCCCACATCGGAAGTGGAAGGGGCTGGTGGTCAATCTATAAGTGTGAGGGAAAGCCTCAACCTTTGAGCTAGCTTTTGGGTTGAGAAGGCCCAAGACCACCCAACAAATATAAGAACATAAAAGGCAAAAGTATTCATTACCCCTTGAAGCTTTTTATTCAGTGTACACCGAAACATTATTTTGTTTCAATTACCCCCTGAACTTGCTTATTCATTGAACACGTACACCTTTTCAACTTTGATGCCTTTTACTGCAAGATATGCCTATCCAATTGCAAACGCGAGTCCCCTTTGTCCAGTTTTTCGACAACATTCCATTTGGATCTGAAGTCATATGAGCTTTGAAAGCTAAAAGAGCAGCCTCATCAGTTGAAATGTTCGATGCATTAGTATTCGAGAGGTACGTTAACAAAACTAGCAATTCTATAATCATAGCCATGGTCACCATTTTGTGCAACTTCTCTTGCAGCTATTTGTGGGGAAAATTTATAAGTGCCTTTTTTTTTTTCTTTTTTTTTCAAGTGACATTTATATGTATAATATATTTCTATAATTAAAGGCAATAAAGAATCATGTATTAGCACTAGAGTATATAGAATCTAGAGTTCAATTTCAATGATCAACATATATACGTAATATGTTTGAGACTTTTTTTTTTTTAATTGAATGTTGCTTGTTATGCGGAATTCGATATAATACGAGAAAATATAAACGCGAAAAACAAGACAACAGATTTACGTGGTTCACCAATAAATTGGCTACGTCCACGGGAAGAGGGGAAGCAGTTTTATTATGGAGAGGCAAGAACCGAAAATTACAGAATAGGGTTTGCCCTAGCGTCTATATATAGTACTAGGTTACGCCCTAACAGGCTTGGGCCCAACATACAGAATTGACACATAATTAAGGGCCCAATACAACAACATTGTATACCGTCGGGCCGGGGGCGTCTCCGCCCCCCCGGACCCCAGGCCAGGGGGCGCGTCGCCCCCCTGGACCCCCCGACTCGCTGACCGGGCAGCGAGACCCCCGTCCTTTCTGTCGTAACGGGTCCTATTCAAGGCATTCAACATTGCTGAACTTGACTGCAATTCATTGCTGAAGGGAAATCATTGGTTGTGGGATTCTGTAGTGATAGTAAAATAATTTACTTGGATTTATAAGCCTTGTATATTCATTATTCAAGAATATTAAATACTAAAATCATGATATAATGTCATCATTCGAATGTATATAGCCTCCGCTGAATAGATGTTTGACAAAAGAATGTGAAGTGTTACGGTCAAATTAGCGAATCTAACGTGTAATGTTGAATTTACGTAAATTCAATAGCTTTTGTTCCTATCTTTTATATGTATTAAGTAATTTACTAAAGATCTACACATATTTCGTTATGACCTTAATTATTATCGTATAGTACTATCTTGCAGTCTGTATGAGAGTACTATTTATGATGCCGTCTGATAATCATCCATAAATTTCAAATCTCGAATCACATTTACTTTGTAATGGGAGGGAATGGTAAAAAGGAAGTGAGGTTGACAAGATCTCAAGACTCTTTCTTAATTTTGATGAAATGTTGTAAAAGAACTTGAATTAGTAAATTGCATGGCATCACTATACACGTGTCAGTCTAGTGTTTAGAGAACATTTAATCAAAGAATATAAGTTATAATATATATTATCCATTAGAATCTTGAGAAAGATTTTCTGTATCTGTCTGATGAAATAGAAATTTTGGAGTTTCCCAATTCTATATTACTTGGCTTATTCTAACTTCTAGTGCAGAATCTGCAGATGGTCAATATTCTTTGAATATATAATAGCAAATTTGATTATTAGTTTCATCTTTAAATTATTGATAGTTCTAAAAATATTCATTATTTAACTAATTGAATTTAAATATATCCTCGATCTTGCAATATGAGAGAAATACATCCCTAAATTCTTTCCTTTTCAACATTTCTTTCGTTTTTCTAATTAAAAGCCTCATACTTCTCAAAAAGTTTGAGACCATTTGATATGTCACGTGATAAAAAAAAAAAATTGTATCTAAGTTTGGCTACTCATGTAGAGAAGTAGTTTTTAAAACGGTCACCTCAAAAGAGAAACAAATAAATTATGTATCTACAAATTATAAAAAAAAGGAGTCTACCTTTATTGGGAAAGTCATATGCAATTCATTTATGCTTTCCTAATTGGGGATACAAAGTCAATCTTGTTAACCCCTAAACTATTACAATCATTTTAAGAATTTTATATATATGTACTATTTGAGTGTTGACAAAAGCCTTAAACTATCATAAAACTCATATATTAAAATATCTCTTAGAGTAATATGTCATGTCATGTGAATATTATGTTTGACAAACTCAATTTCAAAGAGTTCAAAGTGGTTATACACGTAGGTTTTAGAAAAATTCTAAACTCACTGTTTTGTGACTTTCATACCTAAAATTGTTAGGCGTTTATATAACCACCCCTGAATTATACCATGAAATTATTGTGCTAGGTGGCCTAATTTGAAATTTAATAGGGCTGAATTAAGATTTTTGGAGTCAATTAAAGAAAATAATTTTTTAATTCATCCTGAATAAGCCCGTTATTTGTGAGGTTTCAGAAAAATCGATAGGGCCGGTACGTGGACCAATAAAAATTGATTAAAATATAATATAATATTAAATTTAAAATTAAAGAGAATCCAAACTCAAAACAATTAAGTTAATGTTTCTATTTAGCTATTTATACTGTTACTTGAAAAAAACTTAATAAATATTATAAAGATAATTTTATTTGTGGATTTGATTAACAAGTAGTAATATTAACATGATGTAATATTGTTTTGTCGATATTTTCGATATTATTTTTTAAATTATAATTTATAATTTAATTTAATAATTATAAAAAAAATTAAAAAAGTGGGCTGGCCCGGCAAGCCTGTAGCTCACGTACTTACGGTTTGGGCCGACCATTTTCTGACCCAAACAAAAAATGAGCTAGCCCAGCTTAACCCATAAAATATCAAAACATGTATGTATTAGTCCGGATGAGATGTGTTAGCCAATATTGACAGCTCTATCCCCACATCAAGAAGGTATTTAATATGTCAACTTGAAAAGAAAAGATTGTCCGAAAATGATCTGCTTATACTCTATCAATTCCATATCTCACTTAGCGAAATTTCACCGAATATATCATTGAATATATTGTTGTTGTCGTTGTCCTCTCCCATCATTCTAAATTTAAAGAACATGCAATGTAAGAGGTAATTTAGAAAACTTAATTCGGCCGTAGAAGAAGGATCATCTGTAAATTTATTCCTCTGCAAGTTGATGCTCTGTTGGAAATTTATTACTACAAGATAGATTAGTTAATTTGACCGTAAAACAGTTGACATTCTTTTGTCAAGGATCTATTCTGGGGAGGTTATAGATATACATTTGAATAATGACATTGTCAAGTAAATTATTGAACTGTCAATACAGAATTCCACAACCAATGGTTTATTTCCCTTTAGCAATGAATTGCAGTCAAGTTCAGCTAGCAATATACAATTAAAAGATGTTTCAAATCATTGGTATTAATTAGATAAGTATTGACTCAATTACAAGTATACACACAGTATATATAGAATGGCGTTTGAAAACGAAAACACAGGCACAAATAGCAGCTAAAGAAGTTGAACAAATCAAAATGGTTGCGAAGACTATTATTATAGCATGCCTAGTTTTGTTAACATGCCTCTCAGTTACTAATGCATCGAACATTACAACTGATGAGGCTTCTCTTTTAGCTTTCAAAGCTCATATAACTTCAGATCCCAATGAAATGTTGTCGAAAAACTGGACAAAAGGAACTCACATTTGCAATTGGATAGGCATATCTTGCAGTAAAAAGCATCAAAGAGTGACATCAATAGTCCTCAAAGGTTTAAATAAATGCACCAAACTTGAAGTTCTGTCCTTGTCTTATAACAAATTCACTGGTAATTAACTAACTTGTAAACTTTTCATTTACTAATTTCTTCTTGAATTAATCATCATTTTTGTGTGCGTCTGTGATTTTATAATTGATAGGAAATTTACCAAGAGACATGTGGAACATGTCAAAGGTTCAAGAACTGTTTATTGGATGGAAAACTTTACAGGTACGTGATTCTGTATGTAGTAAATCTTTAACTACATATGATATGGTTGTTGAATTATCGGAAACGTAACAACCAACTTATTCCTTTAACTGATTGGTATGATCAGTTATCACACAAAAGGTTTTCTTACTATGAACTTGTTCGAGGGACTAACAACTTTGACAAATCAAATTTGATTGGAAAGGGAAGCCTTGGTATGGTTTATAAGGGGACATTTACAAATGGGACTATAGCTGCTGTAAAGGTTTTCAATGCACAACTGCAAGATGCATTCAAGAGGTTTGATTTGGAGTGTAAGGTTTTGCGTAACATTCGACATAGGAATCTTGTTAAGGTTGCAAATCTTGATTTTAAGGCATTGGTGTTAGAGTACATGCCTAATGGAGATCTTGATTATTGGCTTTATTCACACAACAATTTCTTGGATTTAAACAAGAGGCTGAAAATTATGTTTGATGTGGCTTGTGCCGTAGAGTATCTACACCAAGGCCATTCACTCATTCAACTGATCACGGAACATCTACACATTTGTTGATTTCTTTCAAACCCCTCTGGTATAGTCATATAATGGAACTTGATGTAGGTGGGGGCAGCTGTTGGCAATCAATAAGGGAAAGAAAAGACAAGGAATATTGAGCCAATTTTTTTCTTCTCTGAAAAACTTTGGCAGAGAAATTAAGGCTAACGAAAAGTCTTTGTGCAATGACCCCATGGGCATGTGCAGTTGTTTCCCAAAACTTTGTGAATTGTATTTCAAAAAATACAAATTCATTATTTAATACTCCAACAACTTTTTGATTCCACTCTAGACTACCATCACATATCTAATATTAATTGTAATACTGAATTTCACATATGGCCATAGGCGAATCCACCTGCACCCGATATATTTTTTTTAAAAAAAATTATATGTATATATATAGATTGTTGATAAGACGGTAATATATTTAATTGTGCACTCTTATAACGAACAAATGATTTGACTTGTTCATTGGGAAAACGAAAAGTGTTACATAAATTGAGACATGGGGAGTAATATTTCTTTCTTAAATTTTTCGTGTGAAGTCAAACTAATTCATATAAAATGAGACGGAAGAAGTACTGTTTAATATTAATTGCATATGGTAGTAAATTTGATAGACATGGTCCCGTGGGAGTGTGTGTTATTTCCATTGAATAATTGAGTTTGTAATTGTTACAACACCTTACTTCATTTCAAAAATATAGATTCATTGCTTACTCACATACTCTATGGCTGAGGCTTTCCTTCAAATTATGTTAGAGAATCTGAATTGTTTCATCCAAGGGGAACTTGGATTGATTCTTGGTTTTAAGGATGAGTTCGAAAAGCTTCAAAGCACGTTTACTACAATCCAAGCTGTGCTAGAAGATGCTCAGAAGAAGCAATTGAAGGACAAGGCAATTGAAAATTGGTTGCAAAAACTCAATGGTGCTGCATATGAAGCTGATGACATCTTGGACGAATGTAAAACTGAGGCACCAATTATACAGAAGAAGAATAAATATGGGTGTTATCATCCAAACGTTGTCACTTTCCGCCACAAGATTGGGAAAAGGATGAAAAGGATTATGGAGAAACTAGATGCAATTGCAGCAGAACGAATTAAGTTTCATTTGGATGAAAGGACTATAGAGAGACAAACTGCTACACGCCAAACAGGTAAATATTTTTCTAAAAAAAACAGCTTTATATCATCAAATTCATGTGGTGTTTTGGGAATTTTGTCTAATCTAAAATGTTGATCTCAAGTCTAAGTAGATAAGTGGTTCAAAATATTTAAGTTTTTAACATATATATAAATCCATAGCTTACTCATAGGCCCCAAACTCTAAATGACAGGATAAAGCCAGAGTTGTTTTAGATCTTATAAATTAACAATGATAATAATGTGAATTAAAAAAAGTGCTTTTTTAAAAAAAATTTGAAATATGTCTGCTGCTTCTGATCAAGCTGATCATTGTCTTTTGCAAAATTCTTCTTTGTTTTTTTGCTGACTCCTACCGATCTTGGACCAGGTTTTGTGTTAAATGAACCACAAGTTTATGGAAGAGACAAAGAAAAGGATGAGATAGTTAAAATCATGATAAACAATGTCAGCGATGCCCAAACACTTTCAGTCCTCCCAATACTTGGTATGGGGGGACTAGGAAAGACGACTCTTGCCCAAATGGTCTTCAATGATCAGAGAGTAATTGACTATTTCCATCCCAAAATATGGATTTGTGTCTCGGAAGATTTTAATGAAAAGAGGTTGATAAAGGAAATTGTAGAATCTATTGAAGAAAAATCACTTGGTGACATGGACTTGGCTCCACTTCAAAAGAAGCTTCAGGACTTGTTGAATGGAAAAAGATACTTGCTTGTCTTGGATGATGTTTGGAATGAAGATCAAGATAAGTGGGCTAAGTTAAGACAAGTCTTGAAGGCTGGAGCAAGTGGTGCTTATGTTCTAACCACTACCCGTCTTGAAAAGGTCGGATCAATTATGGCAACATTGCAACCATATGAATTGTCAAATTTGTCTCAAGAAGATTGTTGGTTGTTGTTCATGCAACGTGCATTTGGGCACCAAGAAGAAATGAATCTTAATCTTGTGGCTATCGGAAAGGTGATTGTGAAAAAATGTGGTGGTGTGCCTCTAGCAGCTAAAACTCTTGGAGGTATTTTGCGTTTCAAGAGAGAAGAAAGACAGTGGGAACATGTGAGAGATAGTGAGATTTGGAAATTGCCTCAAAAAGAAAGTTCTATTCTGCCTGCCCTGAGACTTAGTTACCATCACCTTCCACTTGATTTGAGACAATGCTTTTCATATTGTGCAGTATTCCCAAAGGATACCAAAATGGAAAAGGAAAAACTAATCTCTCTCTGGATGGCACATGGTTTTCTTTTATCGAAAGGAAACTTGGAGCTAGAGGATGTAGGTAATGAAGTATGGAATGAATTATACTTGAGGTCTTTTTTCCAAGAGATTGAAGTTAAATATGATCGAACTTATTTCAAGATGCATGATCTCATTCATGATTTGGCAACATCTCTATTTTCAGCAAGCACATCAAGCAGAAATATCCGAGAAATAAATGTAGAAGGTTACCTACATATGATGTCCATTGGTTTCACTGAAGTGGTATCTTCTTACTCTCCTTTGCACTTGACAAAGTTTGTCTCACTGAGGGTGCTTAATCTAAGTTCCATAGAACTTAAGCAGTTACCGTCCTCCATTGGAGATCTAGTGCATTTAAGATACTTGAACCTGTCTGGCTCTACGATGCATAGTCTTCCAGAGCAGTTATGCACGCTTCATAATCTGCAGATTCTTGATCTACATGATTGCTTCTCACTTTCTTGTTTGCCAAACAAAACAAGCAAACTTTGTAGTCTCCGAAATCTTTTACTTAATGGTTGTTGTTCATTGACTTGTATGCCACCAAGGATAGGATCTTTGACATGCCTTAAGACTCTAAGTCACTTTGTTGTGGGAAGGAAGAAAGGTTCTCAATATGATGAACTACGAAACCTAAATCTCTATGGATCAATTTCAATCACACAACTAGAGAGAGTAAAGAATGATAGGGATGCAAAAGAGGCCAATTTATCTGCAAAAGCTAATCTGCATTCTTTTAAGCATGAGCTGGGATATCAACGAACCTGTTGTCTCTTTCATTACTTCTGGCGCGTGTACTGCTGCTATGGAGTTTGCACTGCAATGGCGGTCCATCAAGTCCGAGTCAAAAGCCATGATGGTTGGATGAGATGTATAGAAGGTTCTATTGCATTGTTGATCAGTACTTGTTATGATCTTGAGAGTCCATTCACCGATTGTAAGTAATCAGATTGAAAAGCATATATGGGGTGTAGGCCATTATTGCCCGAAACATTTTGTAAATCACCTACTTAGATACTGCATGATCATGAAGTCTGGTCGAATCATCAGTCAAATTCTTCAGTTTCAGAGGAAGAGGTGATGCAATGGTTGAACTGGAAACCTCCGCGATCAGTAATTTCTGTGTCCTTTGGTAGTGAAGTTGGACCTAGTTTAAAAGAACATGCTCAACTGGCTAATGCATTAGAGGCAACAAACCACCCTTTCATTTGCGTTATTCAGGCCGACTTGGTCCACCTCCGGGTCTCTTTGGAGGCAGCCAACAGGAAGAAGGATATTATCGTCATGGATTGAAAGAAAGAGTAGGCAATAGACGGTTGATCATTAAAAGAATGGGCACCACAGTTGTTGATTTTGAGTCATCCTTCAACTGGTGAATTTCTATCACATTGTGGATGAAACTCAACAATGGAGGCAAATATAGGTCAGTTAGGGAATGCCCAACACTGGCCAAGCGACGTGAGAAGGCATTGGTGTTAGAGTACATGCCTTATGGAGATCTTGATTATTAGCTTTACTCACACAACAATTTCTTGGATTTAATCTAGAGGCTGAAAATTATGTCTGATGTGGCTTCTGTTGTAGAGTATCTGATGTGCTTTGTCTTCGAATGATAGACTGGATTTTTCACCAACTGTATGGCACTCTGGCTATCTGAGTAAAGAATCTTCTCGCTCTGCTTCTTGCCCAATTCCTCAAGATAATCTGCCAGCCATATCAGCTCTTTCCCAGCTTCAGCTATTGCCACATACTCAGCTTCAGTAGATGAAAGAGAAACACACTTCTGAAGCCTGGACATCCAACTCACTGTTGTTCCACTTATCGTGTAAATGTAACTGGATGTACTCTTGCTCGAGTCAACATCCCCACCAAGATAAGCATCCACAAAACCTTGTAGAGTCACCTTGCCTTTGCCAAAACAAAGTGAAGTACTGGATGTACCTCTCAGATATCTCAGAAGCCACTTCACAGCTTCCCAATGCTCTTTCCCAGGGTTCGCCATGTACCTACTAACAACTCCCACTGCATGTGCTATATCAGGTCTCGTGCAGACCATAGCATACATCAAACTACCAACTGCTGAAGCATATGGAACAAGTGCCATCTGATCACGCTCCTCGGCAGTCTTGGGGGACTGCTCCTTTGACAATTTAAAGTGATTTGCCAATGGAGTAGTCCTGGGTTTAGCATCATTAACCCTGAATCTGCTCAGCACCTTCTCAATGTACAACTCCTGAGATAGATTTAAAGTGCCAGCAGATCTATCCCGAGAAATCTTCATCCCCAAAATCTGCTTTGCTGGACCCAAATCTTTCATCTCAAATGTTGTAGATAGCCTTGTCTTCAGATTGTTAATCTCCCTCATACTAGATCCTGCAATCAACATGTCATCCACATACAAGAGTAGAAAGACATATGAATCAGTGTATTTCTTGAAGTAATAACAAGGATCCTTTTCAGCTTTGCAGAATCCACTCTTGGTCATGAAGGAGTCAAATTTCTTGTACCACTGCCTTGGTGCTTGTTTTAGTCCATACAAGCTCCTACTGAGCTTGCACACCATGTGTTCTTTGCCTGGAACCACAAATCCTTCCGGTTGCTGCATATAGATCTCTTTGTCTAGATCTCCATGTAAAAATGCTGTTTTTACATCTATTTGCTCTAGATGCAAATTCTCCGATGCAACAATACTCAACAGAATTCGAATAGAGGTTAACTTCACAACAGGAGAAAAAATTTCAGCATAATCAATACCTTTCCTTTGTGAATATCCTTTAACCACTAACCGAGCCTTGAACCTTCTTTTACCATCTGGTTCAGTCTTGATTCTGAACACCCACTTGTTCAACAAAGCTCTCTTCCCTGCAAGTAACTCAATCAACACCCATGTGTAGTTCTTCTCAAGTGACCTTATCTCATCATCCATGGCTTGCTCCCACTTGATTGAATCCTCCACCTGTAGGGCCTCATCAAAAGACTCTGGTTCCCCCTCATCAGTCAGCAATAGATAGTGTAATGAAGGTGAATACATATTTGGTGCTCTGATGGTTCTGGATGATCTCCTCAACACCTGCTCAGGTGTAACTTGCTCCACTTCAGATTCTTCAGTAGGAGTTGGTTGAGAATCTGCTTCGACATCTCTGGGGTTACTCTTTTCCAACTCAACCTCAACTCCCACTTGCTTTGTAATCTCTGGAATCTTCTGCTCTCTGTCCTTGTACAGGACAGACTCATTAAATATCACGTCAAAATGTCTTAGGATCTTTCTGTTCTTGTCATCCCAAAACCTGTAGCCAAACAAATCAGAACCATAGCCTATGAAGTAACACTTCACAGCCTTGGCATCAAGCTTGACTCTCTTTTCTGGATCAACATGAACATAAGCAGTGCAACCAAAAGTCCTCAAGTGTGAGTACTTGAGTTCTTTTCCTGTCCATACCTCCTCTGGAATCTTGAATCCTAAGGGAACTGATGGTCCCCTGTTGATCAAGTATGCAATTGTGCTCATAGCATCCACCCAAAATGTTTTGGGCAGCCCACAGTGTATCCTCATACTTCTTGCACGCTCATTCAATGTTCTGTTCATCCTCTCAGCAATTCCATTCTGCCTTGCCTTACCGGGAACTGTCCTCATCAATCTGATTCCCTCACCTGCGCAGAATGCCTTGAACTCTGATTTTTCATACTCTCCTCCATTGTCAGACCTTAGGCATTTGACTTTCAAATCGGTCTGATTCTCAACTTCATTTTCCACTTCTTAAAGTTGCAAACACATCTGACTTATGCTTCAAGAAGTAAATCCACCTACCTTCCTGCTGAAATCATCAATGAAGGTAACATAGAATCTGGATCCTCCAAGTGATGATACTGGAGATGGTCCCCATACAGATCTATGGACCATTTCCAACCTCACTTTCTTTGGCTCTCTAGGAGTCTTTGTGAAGCTTACTCTTTTCTATTTTCCCATAACACAGCTCTCGCAAAGACCCATATCAACAGACTTCAGACCATCTAATGCTCCTTTTGCAGCCAACATCTTCATTCCTTTAGCGCTCAGTGTCCAAGTCTGTTGTGCCACAGACATGAACCGGAAGCACCTTCAACAAACAACGGCCATGTTAATACACCCTGCAGTGGTGTACAAGGTTCCAGATTTTGTGCCACGAGCTACTACCATAGCACCTTTCACAATCTTCCACGAACCTTCCCAAACTCTGCTGCATATCCCGTGCTATCCAACTCACCAACAGAGATCAGATTTTTCTTGAGCCCAGGAATATATCTGACATCCTCCAATGTCCACTGGTTTCCCGAGGTGGTCTTTATGCAAACATCCTCATTTCCTTCAATCTCCAAGGCTTTATTGTCAGCAAGATACACCTTTCCAAAACTTCCAGATTTGAAATTTTGGAACAACTCCTTGCTTGGAGACGAATGGAAAGATACACTAGAATCCAGAATCCAGAATCCATGATTCAACCGGGATGTTGACACTAAGGATTAGAGCATCCCTAATGTCCTCTGCTGAATTTACACAATCATTGTCATCTTTGAATTTCTGATTCTGGTTCTTCTTTGGCTTTGTACAGTTCGTTCGAAGTGCCCTTTTTCTCCACAGTTCCAACAAGTCACGTTAGATCTGTTTAGGGATTTTCCTCGATTCTTTGATTTTGATCGACCATGTTGATTTTGGCCTTTCGTCTTACTTTCTCCCCCTTCGGTCAACGCTGAGAGCACTGCCCGATGAATCTCCCACTTCTCGTTTGCGAATACTTTCGCTAATAACAACATCACGGATTTCATCAAACTTTAGTTTCTCAGATCCACGGGAACTGCTAATCGCAGCAACAACAGTATCCAAGACTCGGCAGAGATGACATCAAAATTAACGCCTTAATTATCTTCGAAATTAATATCCACAGAATTGAGTTGACTCACAATCATATTGAACTCGTTTATATGATCGGAAACGGATCCATTCTCAGACATCTGTAAATGAACAATCTACGCATCAAATATACCTTGTTCATAGCCGATGGTTTTTCATACATGTTTGACATGCCTTCAACAGATCGGACGTAGTCTTCTCCTTCCACGATGTTGAACGCCATGTTTCTTGACAAAGTCAACCGGATCAACCCTAGAGCCTGGCGATCCTTGAGTTTCCACTTCTCTCCTCCGTCATGGATTCCGGCTTCAACCCCGGTCAACGGTTCGTGAAGATCTTTCTGGTACGATAATCTTTGATCTGCATTTCCAGAAACTGAAATCGGATCCATCAACTTCTCAATTCCAAGCTTTGAACCATCCATCTTCAGTGATCGTGTTGAATTTCCTTAACTTTGATACCAATTGTTAGGATCGAATTCACACTCACTTGAATTTTCAAGAAGAAAGAGATGAGAGATCTAGAGAGAGAGAGGAAGAGAGATCTAGAGAGATAGAGAGATCACAATTCGTGGTAACACCCTGTGAGTGAACTTTCACGGCGGTGGGTATATTTATATTAATAAATCAGAGTATTTTTAGTTACAGAGAATAAATGGAGAATAAATAGTAAAGCCTAAAATTTGGGTCAGGGCGCTGCCCCCAACACCGCCTTCGGATGGGGGGCTCCCGCCCCCATAACCCCCCGGCAACCTCACCGCGGAGATTAAACCGCGTAAACAGCTACATATATATTAATCAGGCTCCACAACCTAACACTATGGACTTGCCCCAAGATTGAATCACCATGAATAATGTCCACGGAAGGCTCAACAAGATCCTAACTCCAATTTTTGAGCCAGTAACATTTGAATTACCGTAAAATTCCATTTGTGTTTATTCTACTTTACATGTAATATTTCTTTACGTAGATATCATTTTTCTTCTTGTTCTTTTTTCTTCCTTAGCATCAATCGAGAAACTGTCTTAACTTGGTTACATTTAGGCTTAGTCTGATACGACATTCATACAAAAAAGGTGAACTTGCAACTTTAATAAGTAAGATCACTATATGACACGATAATTATAGAGAAAAATATAGATTCCCCTAAACTTGTCTCGAAAAGTCACTTACATGTTTTAACTATCATTACGATCTATTACACACCTATACTATTTAAAAGTGTATTTAATATCACCTGTTATGTGCAACACCACTCTCATAGTATGTGGTCCTATATTACACTCGCAGATACATCAGTGTTGCGTCAACGCCATGTAAGAAATTGTATTTATATAATATATATATATATATATATATATATATATATAATTTTTTACTTTCTTTTCTTTATTAGTTAATTTTTATTTTATTAATTATATTTTACACTAATTAATTTCTAATTAATTATTAAAATTCTCTAATAATTCTATCTTCTTCATTGCAAATGGTAAAAAAAAAAAATTAGCAATGACCACCAAGAAAATTGTCTGCAATATGGAGTTGATTCTAGAGTGAAAGAATTATCCCATTCCAAAATGTACCCACAAGAAAGTTGCTTCAATTTCTTCGATTAATTGGCCATGAAAACTAAACTTCGTTGTTATTTGTTGCAGCTTGTAGTTATAAATATTTTTCAAATTTGACATGCATTCTTTGTTACTTTTCCATATTTTTCCTAGAGAATTCTTAAAAATAGAGATAATAGAAACATAAGTTTATTCCCAATTTCTTTCAATCACTCAATAATAAAAAAAGTCAGTCAAAGCCCCACCGATTGAAACCTCCCAAGATTTAACTCCTTTTTGAAGTAATTTATTTTTGGTTGTTTCTTGTTATTGGTTTATTTAAGCTTAATAGGGTGAAAAGGATGAAGAGGGTGGAGCGTGAAGAAGAAGAGATGTGGGGGTGGGATTTAAAAGATATTTTGATTTTTTTTTACTTTAATAATTATCTGACGCCCATGATTATTTTTTAATTATTATTATTTTGTCATGTCAGCTTTAGAAGTAAATAAATTCACTTTTGAAGAGCATGTGTGTAATAGGTCGTCATGATACATTAAACGTATAACTGACTTTTCGATACAAGTTCAACAGTGAACTTATGTCTTTTCCCATAATTATATAATGAAAATAAACTTATATGACATAATAATTATGTATTGTCACGTAGGACGTCAAGTATGACGAATATGTC